>JANHFL010004388.1:33624-43693 GCA_032468155.1 Oxyrhabdium leporinum
AGCCAAATTGCTATCAATATAACTCCGCAATTCTCTCATCTCCGCCGGCGTCATTGAATACATCTTTGGTTTCGGTAGCACCGCCCCTGGTTCCAATTCTATCGCACAGTCTGTACTTCTATGGGGAGGCAGGATATCACATTTCCCCTCACTGAACACCTCTGACAAATCTCGGTATTCTCTAGGAATTTGTTGCTCTCCCAGCAAACTTTCTTGCGCGGCAGACGTTATTTCCCCAGCGACCATGCCTTCGGGAGTCTGGGGTGCTGATGTCACTTTCCCCGCGACCAGAGCCTTAGGAGCTGGCGTTTCATTATCTCCCACAGGGACGGCAGGAGGCAGGTCAGCTCTCATTAAGATTTTCCTGAACCCTCCTTCCCATTTGATTAACGGCTCCCATTTATCTAGCCAAGACAATCCTAAAATTACAACCTCGCTCTTCACAGGAACCACAATAAACCTAATCTGTTCACAGCGTCCTTCCACTTCCATGATAATTAACTCAGTCATTTTTGTAGCGGGAACTCCTCCCACAACCGAGCCATCTACTTGCCTAAAAGCTATGGGTTTTTTCATCGGCACGGCCATTATCCTTAGCCGCTCGACTATCGATTCCGCTATTAAGCATCTTACACAGCCGGTGTCAACAATTGCCTTTAATTCCCCACTCAGAGCGGTTATTTTTATTTGTATTTGAAAAGGACGTGCGTCGCCACTCACCATAGGATCATCCTCACCGCCCTCCCCTTCCGGGAGTTGCTCCGCTTGCTGTGCCCCGACTGGCTCGTCATCGGGAAGGGGAGGGTTATCCACGCCCCACGCCGCTTTTACTTCGCCCGGTGACTTTGCCCGCGAAATTTTCTTTCTAGCCGTTGCGCCGGTTTGAATTACTGGCCTGGGAGCTAGGCAAACTGCCGCGCGGTGCCCCATCTTTCCACAACGGAAACATCTCAGCGCCGTCTCTGGACCCCGGGGTGCCGTCTTCGCAGGTGGCTTCGGACCCCGCCTTGTCTCCCGCTGACGCAAATGCACGGATTTTCCCCTCGGGAAAAGATTACGTTCCATAACACAAGCCTCTCGATACCAATCCAGCAAGGTATCTGGTACCCGAGCTATCATGCACGCATTCTTAATTTCCGGATCAATGGCGTCCTGGAAGTAATGTAACGCTAGGTTCTCGGGCCAATTTACTAGATTACTAACTTCTCATCGAAAGTCCCAAATGAATTGCTTCATAGGCTGCGACCCCTGTCGGCACCTCTTAACCCATTCTTCGCTCTCCCGCCTATCGGCGTCTTCAAAACGCAATCTCATTCCTTCCATGAATGCCGGGTAATCTCCGAGTTGCGGGGCTCCCTCCACATACAGTTGCGAAATCCATTCAGCGGCAATTCCTTCGCCCATGCCCTCACAAATGGCGTGGATCAGCTCGCGATCATTTCGGAATCTATGGCCATAGGCATCTACAAATCCACGAATTCTTGCCATGAAATAGACTAGTTTCCCAGGATTCCCATCAAAAACTGCCCGAAACCGTGGCAAGTCTTCATCTCGTTGCACCCGCGGTTGCGGGACGAGACGCCAAGGATCCGGGGGCCTAGCCTCTGGTTTCCCACGCTCCTCACGGGCCCCGGGCAGCGGGTCGGCCACCACCTGCACCCATCCATGCTCAGGGTGATACATTCTACCCAACTTGAGGAGCTCACTGAGCGTTAGGGCGCCTGCCTTCGGCTGGGGGGGTTTCGGGACCTCCCACTGCCGCCTCTCTCTCTCTCCCTCGCTCGCTAGCTTCGGACCCCACGCTTTGGGACGCTCACCTTCGGCGATTTCACCCGGCCTGGCCATCTGAGGATCCCTTATCACGTTTCGCCGTGGGGACTCTGATCGCACTCTCAAAGTTTCAAACGTCTCGGGGAGTTCCAGCAGGGAATGACTCCTTGACGGTGCCGGAGTTCCCCACCCTCCTGGACTGTCAGGGGGGGCGATCCGGGGCTCACTCCAGACCCTGTAATCCGGACCCCATTCCGCGATCTTCGGTTGACTAGGAATCTTCCGCCTTGCCCCAGTATCCCTGGCCGTGGCGGCAGGGGTCCTCATCCCTTCTCCGTCTCCCAGGCACGTCTGAAACGTCTCCACCGGAGAGTCTTCGGGCTGAAAGGACGATTCCGCCCCGAGTAAAGGTTCTTCCATTTTTCCCTGAGTATTTATTAGCACCCGTGTCCGGGATGCTAGACGGCGCTCAGGACCCCCAAACGACCCCCTTAAATCGGGGAGTCGCCAAAGTTAAAAGAGTGATATCCAGGTTACTGTCAGCGTTCCATTTAAGTTCAAAAAGTTACTCAGCACTCAGAGTGTAAACGATCTAAATAAAAGTTTATTAAAGAACCATACTGGCACATCTGTGGAAAACCTAGATATGAAAACTCCAGGTTTTCTCCACCCAAAAGAGAACTTAGAACCACCCTCTTTTGATCATCATAAATCACATTCCCCAATCATATTTAACACCCAGCATTCCTTCTTCTTTCTTGGCGCTCTCCGTTCCAGACATACCACCCTTGACATACTAAGATAATACATTGTTTAGACTACAACCCCATCTTCTTCTTATGATAAGCATACCTAGCTCTAATTATGTGACAGCCTGCAGTGGCCTCAGTATTTTGCTTCCAAGGCTGACAGCGTGCTTCATTCGCACGAGCATTGTGGGGGCTCATGGCCCAACTCGCATGAGCAATGGGGGCTGTCGTGCATGTTCCTGCCCTTCCCACAAAAACCATCCCCTCTTTCCCCCCCTCCGCCCCGACTCCAGGCTGCCACCCCGAAATGGTTGGGGAACTCTGATTTAGGGCACTGAGTGGGCTCAAAAGTAGGCGGGCTTACGAAAGGATGGGGAGTGGGTAGCAACCTTCCATAATGGCAGAAATCTTGAATAAGTTAAGAAGGAAGACGATCAAAGATGCAGAAAAGAAGAAGCAGTTGGAGCTACGCAGATGTTGTTGCAGGAGTGAGGAGATCCCCTGTGTTAAAGCCCCCAGAAAAATGTGAGTTCACAAGAACTGTATATTTTAGTCCATCAATCTAAGCCATTATTATATCCTGGCTTATGTTAAGTACAAATCACAGATTCATTTCTGAAGAAAAAACAGCATAGGAGATAGTTGCAAGTTTATTGTCATTTCATAAATTGTGGCTGATATTTCTAGCTTTTATTCGATATTTTTTCTTATAAAACGTCGCTGATTTTCTTTCTTCTTACAGAGAAGCATCTTACTCAAATATTATGGTGATTGTGGAGTCTTTTCTTCTTTTCTTTTTTACCCAACCCTCTTTTTTTTTTTTTCAAATGTCTTGGCCCCACTGATGTTCATCTGTAGTGAAAATACGCTGTTGCTTCATTGCTGATTTTGATCGTAAAGTTATTATCACCCTAAAGTTCAATCTACAGAAATTGAATTTTGTAACCAGGAGAGCTCTTTGTGATTTTTTTTCCCCCTTCATTTTTTTTAAGCCTCTCCTTGTTAATTAGAAGTGTACATATTGGGAAATTAACTATGAAATACTAAAAATGATAAATTATTCCGTGTTTGAAAGTATAAATTAAAGGTTTAGTGTATATAAAATTTGTCATGTTTAATTGCAAGTTCAATTAAAATTCAGGATAATGATGATTTATACAGGTTTCTGTGTAATTTGATATTCATTAGCTTAGCCAGACACATGCTGATATTAGCTCGTTAATTATGTTTCCTTTTGTTGAAAGCAGCCTTGTGAAAGCAATCTGTTCAAAGTTTTCCAAACTCATTCGGCTAAATGAATATTTAGCAGCTGTTCGTGCTATTGAGATGGTCACTGTAGCTTCATTTGACTCATACATGGCATCAATCATGCCTACTGTATAACAGCAAGGTTGTCTCATTACAAACCCATTTATGAAGGTTACGGGTGACGTTAACTAGCTACTACGGTACGTAGCGGCAATATACAACTTTATAGTAATGTCAAACATTCCCTGCGTTGGGATTTGAGAAAGAACTTATGGTCCCGAATGCTGCGTCATTCAAGGAATCTGGAGAAATGACTGAGATGGAATGGCAGTAACCCACCATCCCTTTTATTCATGAAATGAACGAAGGAAGGAATTGCTGTAATTTCAGGATATCAGACTCTACTCGTACAGTAGCTGCTTTTTCATTTCTTCCCTCGCGCAGATTTTTAACGTGGAGAGCGGTGATAACCCAAGAGTTTTATTAAAAGCTCCTTCGACAATCTTGGAACTTTTCTCAGTGAAGGTTTGCCATCACTGGAGGCTTTCAAAAAAAGAGATTAGACAGCTGCCTGTCTGAAATGATACAGGGTCTCCTGCTTGAGCATGGGGTTGGCCTAGAAGACCTCCAAAGTCCCTTCCCACTCTGTTATTCTGTGTTCTATTTTTTGGGAAACCATTTGACGGTTCAGTTCTTACCACGCATGCTATATCTGAACAGGGGGGAATCCTGGAGAGATAAGAGAAATGTCTTTCTTGTACTTGACCTCAACATGGGCACACAACTAATATCAAGAGGTGGAGGCCCTCGAACGAGTGCAGAGAAGTGCAGCAAAGAGGATAAAGGATCTGGAGCCTACATTGTATGCTAAGGGTACTAAGTCTGCGTAGCCTAACAAAGAGAAGAATTAGCGGAGACGTGCTAGCTGTCTTCCAATACTTGAAGAGCTGCCAGAGGGAAGAGGGCACCAATTCATTTTCTCCATTCACGCCTGGAGTTCTAGGTACAGTCGGTGGCAAACACGGTGAACGCAGAACAGGTGATTGCCACGATGGAAGAAACAATATCAGGGCAACTGGAATCCATCAATGGTGGCTGATTCTTGTTGGACATTTCAGCGAGATGCATTGGACACGGAGGACAAACAAAAACCACTTTTAGCATCCCCGTGGTCCCGTGATCAAAATTCAGAGGCTTGGCAACCGACTCGTATTTACGACAGTTGGGGTGTCCCAGGGTCTTGTGATCCCCTTCGGGGACACAACGGCAAAGTCAACGGGAAGGGCAGATTAACAACTTTAACGATTGTGGTGATTCGCTCAACGCCCGCGGGCGAGAAAGTTGGCGAAATGGAGCTTTAAAAAAAATATGTGCTGACTTAGCAACAGAAATGCTGGTCGTAAGTCGAGGGCTACCTGCGCATCATTAAAAGTTGATTTCATATTCTTCAAGATTCCTGTGTGAGACAGTAGCGAGGCATGCTGGCTGGGGAATTCTGGGAGTTGAAGTCCACAAGTCTTAAAAGTCGCCAAGGTTGGACCGAACCTGTCTAGTTCATCTTCTATGGACTTGGTGGACAATGGGATACTTCTGGGAAGCTCACAAGCTTGGCCTGTGAGACAATACCTTCCTTTCACAGTTGTTTCTCAGCAACCAGTACAGCATAACAAACATGCTGTCTAAGAGTTAGCCAAGAGCTAGCGGGTGTTTTTCTACAAACCTCTCCAGTCCCTTGCTGAACCTCTCCAAATTGGCTGCGGTTGCTGGCAGCAAATTGCAAAGTTTATTTATGCATGGGGTGACCAGAGGATTCCCTTGGGTTGGTCTTAAAACTACCTTCCTTTTGCTTCAATGGATGATCTGAAGGCAAGCTGACTGATTGTTCTCACTGTCAGGAAATTTCTCCTTCTCTCCTTGATCAGTTTCCATGCATAACATCGATTAGTTTCCATGCATAACATCGATTAGTTTCCATACATAACATCGATTAGTTTCCATACATAACATCGATTAATTTCCATATATAACATCAATTAGTTTCCATACATAACATTGATTAGTTTCCATATATAACATCGATTAGTTTCCATGCATAACATCGATTAGTTTCCATGCATAACATCGATTAGTTTCCATGCATAACATCGATTAGTTTCCATACATGTTGTTGTTATTATTATTATTATTATTGTTACTGTTGCTGTTGTTATTTTCCTTCTGGTGCTTTGAAAAATAAGCTGACTAGAAGCTTGATGATGACGATGGTTGCTCTTATTAGCAATAGCACTTAGACTTATATACTGCTTCCTAGTGCTTCACAGCCCTCGCGGTTTTACATATTGCCCCCAACAATTTTGGGTCCTCATTTTACCCACCTCGGAAGGACGGAAGGCTGAGTCCCGCTGCAGAAGGAAGGCCTCTTTCGTGATACTTAGACCTGCTCTACCATATGATCCTGTGTGAGTTTCTAAATAGATGCTTCCCCCCCCCCATTTCCTGATCTTTTACCTTCTCTGAGATTCAAAAGTTAAGGATCCATTCAAGGAGAGAACCAACCTATAAATAAGAAGTTTCCTAACAGTGAGGACAATTAACCAGTGGAACGATTTGCCTCCAGAAGTTGTAAGCGCTTCATCACTGGAGGCTTTTAAGAAGAGACTGGACAGCACTTGTCTGGAATGGCATAGGGTCTCCTGCTTGAGCATGAGGTTGGACTAGAAGACCTCCAAGGTCCCTTCCAATTCTGGCTTTTTTCTGTTATTCTGCTTCATTGAAGGAAACAGAAGTATTGGAAAATACTTTAATGTGGCTTGGGTATTGTAACTGAGTCTTGAAAGACTGTCAAAATCTCTTTCTCCTTCCACTTTGATTTAGTCTAATCAAGTTGGAATCATTTTGAGTTGGCTTCTCATACTTTTACAGCACACAGATATATTTTTTTTTAATGGTTTGATCTTTTCCTGCCATTCTGTCACATCCTGAGATAAGATGACTCATCTAAAATCACCCAGCAAACTTACTTTGGTGTGTGTGTGTGTGTGTGTGTGTATCTTTCTGTAAATCATTCTGAAATATTTGCTACGGACAGTGTATACATCTTTAAACAATGGATGAATTAATATTCTCACTAAGAACAAGGAAATTAAGAGACTGCCTGTTATCTAGTAACAATACAGGTAGTCCTTGACGTATGACCACAATTGAGCCCCAAATTTATGTTGCTAAGTGAGACATTTGTTAAGTGAGTTTTGCCCCCATTTTATGACCCTTCTTGCTGCAGTTGTTAAGGGAATCACTGCAGTTGTTAACTTAGTAACATAGTTATTAAGTGAAGATCTGGTTTCCCTGATGACTTTGCTTGGTCATAACTATGAACCAGTTGTCAAGCATCTGAATTTTGATCACATGATCATGGGGATGCTATAAAGGTCGTAAATGTGAAAAATGGTCGTAAGTCACTTCTTTCAGTGCCATTGTAAATTTGAACAGTCACTAAATAAGCTGTTGTATGTCGAGGATCACCTGTAGTTGCAAAAATGAATCGTCCATGCTACAACAGATAGCTAAATGAGATAGGGAAAGCTCACCCACCTCCCGCTGACTCAGCTGTACATCTGGGCTTTATACCTAGAGGACCTTTGAGAACAGTCTTCGATACTACAATCTCTTCTTTCTTGTCTGGATCTTCAAATGTGTCCTTTTTGGCTTTCTGCTTGCTTTGGGGTAAATCCATAGCTTTTCACCTTATCACCCAAAAGAGAGAGAAAGAGAGAGACAGACACAGAGAAAGAGAGAGCGAGAGACAGAGAAACAGAGAGAAAGAGACAGACACAGACAGACAGACAGACAGAGACAGAGCGAGAAAGAGAGGGACACACACACACACACACACACACACACACACACACACAGAGATGAGAGCAATGCATTCAATACTAGGTGAGGACTTCTAGGTTTCAATGTCTATAGATATTCTCAGTCATCCAGTTCATAGTTGTCTCAAAGATGCTACAAGGGTTGCATTGTAGACTGGAGATAGGTGATGTTTTATTCCTCCCTCTCTTTTGAGGGAGGGGTGTTCAGTTCTAACCCAGAGGGATTCTTTGACCCCTCTTTCAAACCAGGGGTGCTGCCTATCCAAAATGTGGACTTTGCTATCTTCAAAAGAGTGACCTTTGACTTTCAGATGCAGATGGACCGCTGAATCTTGTCCTGATGGGTTTGGTCTCCTACGTTCTTCATCCTTCTTGGATGAAGAATCCATTTTCTTCTTCTTCCTCCTCGAGGAAAAAGTAACAACAATCCAGTTGCCTTTTGGAAAAGCACCTTAGAGTCTAGCTTTCAATGCAACTTCCATTGTGTGAAGCTGAGGGGACAACATTACAACACGAGCCTCTGCAAAGGGAAAAGACACCCAAGATCACAGCTAAACTCCAATATTTAGATTCTCTCAGCTTTCGTTTGTTTGCGTCGGGGGTTCCTGATGCAATTTCCCATTATATTTGGGGCTTTCTTCCAGATAGAACGTACCAAAAAAATATGTTCTTCTTCTTGAGCTGTCAGCGCACTAGCTGTGAGCCTATTTTTGTGTCCGTCCATCTTTCAGAGAAAAATATTAATCCCTTTCCTTGTTTCTAAACCGTGTCTCTTTTGAAATCCCTCTGAATCAAAGATGAAGGATATTCCTCAAGAGGAAATGTATTCTTGTCAGGATTGCCTTCGTTCACGGAGAGAGAAAAACTCTTTGTGGCGTTAGCGCCCGAGATGTAGGCCGAGTGGAAAAGCACCAAAGTGATTTAATAGAAAAAGGTAATTCCTATTCAAACTGTATGGTTTCTTATTCATTTCCTCGGATTATCATCAAATTTATGTCACCGGCAAAAGGAGCTTTATTGAGTTTCACAGATATATTCCTTTTGCTTTCATTGTCATTAGTTGGCACACTGACATTTTCATATGTGTCTCAGCTAATGCCTCAAAATTACTCCAGCTACAAATGTAACAATTGAACAGATAATTTTAATAAGATTCAGCTTGACTTCAGACTGCACTCCTTCCTTTTGCTTTATAGAATGCAAATTGTAACCTGTTTTTAAAGCTGTGCAATGCAGTGAACTTTAATGGGAGTTGACAACATCATATTAAGCACAACAACTACGCATAATGTACCGAAAAATTGGACGTGAAATTGGAAACATAGCTGAGAACAAAGTAAATTTACATGGTTTGGTAGTTTGAATGTCTGATATCATATTCTCTCATGCAGGCTCCATAAAAAGCAAGGGATTTAACAATGAATATCAGCGGAAAGTGCTTTTAAAGTTAAAGCTGATGGATGGCTTGTCAAAAAAAATAATTGCATTGGTTGGAAAGTCCGGGATGCGTGCTGAGGGAGAGAGAGGACGATATACAGAGAGGGTGATGGGAAGTGACAGTGGGTTGTCAAGAAGCAGTGGCTGGCCAGGGAAGTGTGAAGCCAGAGCTATAAGGTGGCAGAGTAGAACAGCCTGTCAAGAGCAGGAAAGTGGCTTTAATACCCTGAAAAGCAAAGGAATCCGCTTGTCAGCCTTGCTCAGCTGTGCTGAAAGAGGAAAAAGAACATGGCAGAAAGTTACAGACACTAAATGGGGGCTGGGGGAAAACCAGGGAGGAAAAGCCCCCCCCCCAAAAAAAAAGAATAATAAAAATGGAAGGGGAGAGGGAGGGAGGAGAAGGGAGAGCTGATGATTTCATTCGGGGCGACGAATGGCCAACTTGCGCCTGAAGCGGGCGTGGGGTGGTCGGTCACTCTGGGCCACGTTCCAAGGCTTGGCCGAGGTGAGGTTTGGAGCAGAGCGTTGGTTACGGGATGGGAGGAAATGAGAGTGGGTTCTCTGCCTGGAGGCCACCGTCTGGCCCACGGGAGCGTCCTCGCTGGCTTGGTGGCCTCTGTCTCTTTCCATTGGGCGCAACTGAATATGAACGGAAGCCCGGACTAATAAACTGGATATGAGCTTTCCTCCCTCCCTCCCTCCTTCCCTCTTCTCTAGCTACTTCCTTCCTTGCTCCCTTCATTTCATTATTTCATAAGTGATTTCACTTGATAAGAGAAGTGTTTTAAGGCTTTAATTCGTCGTTCTTCAATCCAGATGGGATTGGGGAGAGGCCTAGGATTTGTGTGTTTGTGCTCCCTTCATTTCTTTCTCTCTCTATTCCTCCTCTCTAGCTACTTCTTTCCTTTCCTTTCCTTTCCTTTCCTTTCCTTTCCTTTTCTTTCCTTTCCTTTCTTTTCTTTTCTTTTCTTTTCTTTTCTCCTTTCCTTT
>JANHFL010004389.1:3031-36032 GCA_032468155.1 Oxyrhabdium leporinum
CCTTTAATTAATTTCTTTTTGGAGTCAACAGTAAAAATGAAGGCATTCAGGTTAGTTGGGTGTGTACCTATCCTGTGAGAATGCCATTATTAACATTACATACCCTTAAAATATAAACCAGAGCTAAACCTTAAATATTTATTTGTTTATCTTATATATATAGGCACATTTAAGATCAACACAAAGCACTTAAGGCAAGTGCTAGATATGATCATTGTCTAATTGATCTCAGGGGAACTTTTCAGATGAGGTATTTTTCTAACCTCTACCTAAGCAACCAAAACAAAATCCTTGCTCAAAACAAGATGGGAGGAGAAAGAAATATTTTATCCAAGCCTACTATGCCAGTTCAGTTCTAAGGTACTTTAGTTAAAAAGCCTTTTATTCCCCCCCCCCATCAGTTTCTGCTATTCATTGCCACTGTTGTCTGGTTCTGAAAGTGAAAAGTGTTTGCAATAGTCTGTACATGAATCATATTGACAAGTACAAGCAGAGAGAAACGACACAGTGAACAGTAACATTTTTTGGGGAAGCTAATTGTGGATCTTCAAGACAAGCAGCCCTGAAGTCTTTGCTCACAGTGCTACACAATTACATAACACTAATGCTATTTGATCACATTATGCAGAAAAATAAACACAGCTGCAGAAATACATGGAGAGAAAAAAAAGTACGTGGATCTCTCTCTTCTTCGTTGCTTTGGCCTACTTCTAGTGCTGTTCTAATTGCATGCCTGGCTTTAAGGAAGATGTTTTTGTCCAACCAGTTTCCCATGAGAAATTATGGTTTTAGCATGAGTAAAATAAACCAGAAACCGGTATAAATGATCAGAGAGACTGCATTCTCATCCCACTTTTTAAAATACTTTATAAAGTATAGATGTTGGATCCATAGTGGCTTAGTTTGCACATTGTACTAAGCTATAATCAGCATATCTATTCATTATGCAAAATCAAAAGCGAGATATGGTACTACATTTTGGTTCATGCTAGACAAAAAACAGAACTCAGCAGCTACGGCATATTTACTCAATGGTATTTATTCCATTATGGTATGATAATGCACATATTTTCATTGTGCCAGAAGCTTCAAGCCCAGCAGAATGTTCTAAGGCTTCAGACAAATCTTATTCATTTGTGGTTAATCTAATAGAAAACTATGTAATTGTGAGCAATTAAGCATTGTCAAACATTCTTGATGAAATCTTTCCTCAAACATTGGGTTATGAAGGAGGCTGATTTTTTGGTCTGGCACTTAGGGGAAAGGGTACATTTGATTTTACCTATGTTTTTATGGATTGTTGTGAGCCAACTGGAGTATTGTATGATAGATGGCCACATAGGTCCTGTAAGTAGGCAAATATTTTATCTTTTGTAATTAAATCTAAACAATCCAATTCTCAATTTAATTTGAAGCATGCAACTTGAAAACAACCTAGAATAACAAGTGTTTAAGGAAAACTAAATTGCATTATTTTACTTTTGCAATGATTATTTTTCAATCCTCCCAAGTTAATATTCTGAGACACAGAAATCTGAAAAATTCAGAATAGCTGTAGTACTTGTAAGTTGAAATTTCTGATCATGTTTGCTAAACTGCCAACTGTTCAAGATAGAAAACCATGTCACAAAATGTAGAAGTCTCATTGGAATTCAGTTATTAAGATGGTTATCTATTCAGACAGTTTTGTTTAACAACCACCAATGCTACTTCTCATTATCATTTACAGCTCTCTAGATCAGGGGTCCCCAACCCCCAGCCTGCTTGGACCTGGGCCATGTAAGTGGTGACTGAGCGCACATGCACGACTCCTCTTGCCCGCTGCTTGCACTAATGGAGCTGCGTGCACTCATGTGCATACCTGGCACTGACACAGAACCATCCCCTTCCCTCTCCCACCAGGCTGTAAAGCTGGAAAGGTTGGGGACTGTTTCTCTAGATGCAATCTGAAGTCCTACCCTGGCCGCTGCACACTAGTAAAGTTATCTTTCTAGCTTAGCATAGTTGCAAGAAAACAGCAAACACTTCTGTACAAAAATATTTGTCAAGGATCTTTGGATACATCAATTGAGTTCCACGATTTACAACACTGCTGTATTTGGAGAACACTATTTGGAGAACACTATGAACTAGAACAACAGAAACATTTTTGGCAGCACTTTTGTACCAACAGAACGAAATTTCCAGTGCAAAGTATCATTCAGTGCTACCTATTAAATCTAGCTTGCCCCTGCAAACTATATTCATTTGATTTCCATTCTGCTTTTCATTCAGGGATCAAGAGAGCTCCCTCCTCCCATTTTCCCCACAACAGCCCTAGAAATATGATAAAGACATAAACATTAGTTCGACTTGTCTTTTTTTTTTCTTCATGCAATAGAGCAAGCCCTGACAGAGCTCTGATATGTGGAAGTTTCATTTTTTTAAACTGCTCTGTTAGTCAAAAGCAGTTGCCAAGCACTGAAGTATTTAGAACTGTCTGGGCATATTACAGAAACACAAATCACTTTTTGAATTCAAAAACAATTTTATTTAACATTTCGTATTTCAGCACATTTAAAAGAGCATACCCTTGTATTTAAATATGACTGACAGCGCTTTACAAATGTTTCTTAAATATTTTTAGGAAAATATTTTGGTCTTCCATTTAAACAATAAATACAGGCACTTCTACATATACAAAGACAGCAAATTCTTTGAATTGTCAGATATAACACATATGAAGATATAGCAACATAGTGATTTGAGACTTTTAGAATCTATTCCTTCTGAAATAGACTCAATAACCTTAAGGATTTTTTTAAATTGGTATCTCAATTATCACCATTTTCATTAGATTCTCACTGACATAAAATTTGATCTTTTAAGTGCACAGTCCCGTATTAGAGATGTTTCTACCAACATTAACTAAAATATTATTTAGTGAAGTGATAAAGCAATTGGACTTGCAGGTGGGAAACTAAGCTGCAAAACCCCTCTTTGATTATGATATTATTTACGTTATGGAAGTTAAGTTGGGAAAATAAGAGTCTGAGTTAATGTCAGGAAAGATGATGGAATCTATCACCATAATTTAATTACAGTATCAGACTAAGAGAAATTTATTGAATGTAATTTGATTAATCAATCTTTAAAATTACGCTAATCACAACTTTGGAAAGCTTTAATTTATCAAAATTTTAGGGCAGTACTATAATGAGAATATTTTCATGCCATATCTTCTGATGTGCACTCTTATGGTTGTAATATCACCTTTAGAAGTACTAGACAATGTTATTAGCTAATTTTGGTTTACAAAACAAGCCACCAATTGAAGATAGTATGGTTACCATTTTGCCAAAAAATTTAAACTGAAATTTAGGAATAATTTTTGGATACATACATATTTAACAACTTAAATGTGGATCTTGCAAGTTCGTCCAGATTTTAATCATTTCTTGAGGATTTCGGTTGTGGACTAACATTAGGTTTGTGTAGGAGCAAATATTGTCCCTCTGTTTCTCTTCAATGTCAAATGTTTTGAAGCCTTTGTGTTTTTCTGGAGAAAGCCCAAGTCTCTGAAGGCACATGCCAATGTACACATCATCAATAGGATAAAGAAGGACTTGGTCAGATATGTTAGCTAATCTTAATGCCAGATCACCAGAATAAAGAAATCCGCCACCTCCTGCATACGGAGGATAAGAGCCTTCATAAATACTTTGTGGGATATAGTATTTTACATTTGCATCACGATGAGGTCCAGCATCACGGATAACATCACCTATGAACAAGTCTTTGGCTTTTTCTTTAGTTAAACTCTTCAAGTAATCCAGGATCTGATGGGTATTCACAAAAACATCATCATCTCCCTTGAAAATAAACTGAGCATCAGGGCAAGTGTTACTGACCCATTTTAGAAACAGTACCTCTTTCAGAGTCAAATTGAAGAAAGTATCTCTATAGTTCCACAGAAGTATGTCTTGGTGGGTTTCGCTCTCAAATTTCAACATACCTGACAGATTGGGATAGTTATCTTCAGGAGGAATTTGACCTAATAGGAAAACTCTCACAATAGTTATGTCTCCTAATTTAATTTCCTTTCCCCAAGATTCCCGGATTGCTTGCCTTCTATCAAAATGTGGTATGAGTGATTTAATAGCCAGAAGCAAAAAAGGTTTATGTTTGCACTTTTGTGGCTGATCTACTAATAATGAATAATTTCTACATTTTAAATAATGAAAAAAGTCTTTAAATCTATCTGGCAAGTTTTCAAAATCTTTAACATCTGAGGATATAGATGGATCAGGATCACAGGAGTTCAAAAAGCTATTATTGGAAGATAACCTTTCTTCCACAGTCATATTGAAAAGCAATGCAAAAATAGGATTATATAAGTGTTCCAACTTCTGCTGCTGTTTATTCCAATATGCCTTGTCAGGAATATACTTTCTCCAAAATCTGCTCCTTGGGAGTATAACTTGTGGTTTTGAATTTTTGTCTTGGCCACTATTTTTTGAAACTTCCACAATGACATATATAAAGAAATTTACCATCATCAGAATTCCCAGCAATTTTAATCTTCTGCGTCCAACAATCATGTCTCATATCTGGAAAACATTTAAATCAGAAAAATATGTATTAACATAACAAGATTTGCATAAATAGTAACATAGTAGAATGAAAAGCTTAGCAAATTGAGATCTCATCTTCAACAGAATATGCAGTCCTCATTTAGCAACTACCTCAGTTAGCA
The DNA here is from genome assembly GCA_032468155.1 of Oxyrhabdium leporinum. Lineage (NCBI taxonomy): Eukaryota > Metazoa > Chordata > Lepidosauria > Squamata > Cyclocoridae > Oxyrhabdium > Oxyrhabdium leporinum. Next base: position 7,767 of record JANHFL010004389.1, read on the forward strand.
TTTGCAGTTATAACAGCGATGAAAAAGTAACTATCTGGAAAGCAAAGAAAGCTGAAGTAAGCACACTGGTGGTTTCACGTAGCAACTGCTTCACTTAATGACCAAGTTGCTAATCCCAATTGTGGTCACTAATCAAGGACTACCTGTAGCCCACAATACAAAAAAGTCAGTGGAGTCTATGAACAGAAGAATTGATATCACTTAAGATCCCTCCCTGCAAGAATCACGCTCAGGGCTGTAAAAGAGAAAAGCTAGCAACTAAACAATTTTAAGCAATTTTAAAAGCTTCTTGACCTGTCATTTTCCTCTAATTAATAAGGCATATTACATGCTCAAAAATCCTGGAATTGGTTATGGAGCAAAAATCAGTTTACATAAAATTAATTGTAACTGTAACATTGGACCATGTTTCAGTGCTGAAAGGCTTTACTTCTGCCACCCACCCACCCCCAAAAAAAGCCACAATGAACAGGACAGTATCATCAATACTGTCCGTAGGTATGCAAGCCTCAAAAATATCCAGAAAGTCCTTCCCCAAAGAATAACTCAATGTTTTTAAAGCTATAAATTTTAAGACATGGTGTGCAGTTGAATTTCAGCAGTGAGACTAGGGGCTCTGGAAGCTGTCAAAATGGTTCAGACATCAGAGAGGATCTAATTCATTCATGTGATGTACGGTAGGAGTTTATTCATCTTTATACTTCTATAACACTATTCATTTGAGGTTTAAAATGCAATCCTTCCAGCTTAAAATTCTATCAATTCAAAAAGGAATTAGGATATTACTCACATTCCAAAGCCAAAAACAATTCAAACTAACAGCATAGCTAAAATACTAGTGTGTGATTATTTGTAGAGTTTTATGTAACATGGAAGGGATTTTGAAAAATAATTCTGGCAGCTTATATATTATATATATAAATATTTATATTTATAATCTGCCTTCTAGGTAAGATTTAAGAGAAACTCAAATTCAACATAACATAGAAAGACCAATAGCAAAAGTGTAATCTTTCTCTGATACAAAGACAGATATTTAATTGTGTAACAATTAAATAGTTCTTCACAAAACCAACTCCCAATCTAGAAATGAAAATGGAGGCTGTAGTGGAGCAGTTCTCTTGCTCTCAAAAGTAAAGTTCTGAAATACAAAATAAACCTTTTAATAATTCATTTTTACACACTTTTCTCCTGTATATAAAACCAAATGTAAATAAGAAAAGTTAGTAGGAATTCTCTAACACTGTTTGGTAACTGTTTGGTCTTAAGTGTCAATTTCAGTTTATTGGCCACTTATCCAGCCCATTAAAGAGTCTGATAAACCCCTGAATTATTCCCCTAACTCTGATTACAAGAAGAGGTATAGGTGTCATTCCACATTCAATCTAAACTTCAGTTTGTCACAATTCTGGTTCTAGTGAATGTGAAACCATGCTATACATAGATTGCATTACCAGCCAGTGAGTTTCTACAGCTCAAGATGTATTTAACCTCAACAGTATTTGCCGAGCATCTCCATTCTCAGAATAGAAAGGTAGCTTTCACATCTTCTATAATTTATGCTTTCATTGTAATTCTGAAAGCTAAGGTACCTTCAACTATACGAAGAAGTAACAATGTATGAAAACATTTTTCTTCTTTCTTCTTCTAAAAAAAGTGGGGACAAACTGTCACTGGCTTTAATTAACAGTTGCTTCAATGCCATTCTAATTCTAATGGCAGACAGTGAAGAGCAACTAAAATGCCTCTTGATGAGGGTGAAAGAGAAGAGTGCAAAAGCTGGCTTGAAACTCATCATTAAAAAAGACCGTGTCATCTGATTCCATCACTTCCTAGCAAATAGAAGGGAAGAATGGAAGTGGTGATAGATTTTATTTTCTTGGGATCCAAGATCACTGCAGACAGTGACTTCAGCCATGAAATTAAAAGATGCCTGCTCCTTGAGAGAAAAGCTAAGGCAAATCTAGACAGCATATTAAAAGCGGAGACATCAGCTTGCTAACAAAGATGTCCATATAGTCAAAGCTATGGTTTTCCCAGTAGTAATGTATGGCTGCAAGATTTTGACTATAAGGAAACCTGAGCATCGAAGAATTGATGCTTTTGAATTGTGATGTTGAAGAAGACTCTTGAGAGTTCCTTACACTGCAAGGAGATCAAATTGGTCAACCCTAAAGGAAATAAACCCCGACTGTTCTTTGGAAGGAACAGATACTGAAATTGAAGCTCAGATACTATACCCACATAATGAGAAGACAAGACTCATTGGAAAAGATCCTGTTCTTGGGAAAGACTGAAGGCAAAAGGAGAAAGGAACGGCAGAGGATGAGATGGTTAGATAGATAAATTTAGTCAAACTCCGTAAGTGTAGGCCAGGAGGGCCTGGCATGCTGTGGTCCACGGGGTCACCAAGAGTCATACATGGCTTAGCAACTGAACAACAAATCAATACCATTCCATAATTATTTTTAGTAGAAATGAATTAAAGTTTTGCTCTAAAAAACCAATTTCTTCCAAAGCACTTCATAATGTTTAGATTAAAACATTGTAAGCTGTAGAAGGATTAGTTTGTAAGCAATACATCTTATACCAATTATAACATAATTACACAACAAATCAGCTACCTAGAGTATCAACAAAGTTAACAACTTTAATCAGTACCCACAAGTTTCAGCTCAAATCTCTTCAGTCATTTCTGCTGGTTCAGCAAATGCTCAATCTCCTTTGGGTACAGGCAAGGCATTTTTGAAAAGGAAGAGGAATTGCTATTCGCGCAGCAGTGGGGAAAGGCAACAAAAAAGGATTTGTGCTGCTTTTTCTTTCTTGTTAAACCTCAAGATGATTTTAATAGGATAAAAATATTTGCATTCCAAGAAGAAAATAGTGGCAGATTTCTCCTGCTGCTTCTCATTCCTCAAAGTTCAAACTTTTTAACAATTTAAACTAAATTTTACAAGAATATTCTATGCATGCCTGTATAAATATTATACCTTACTCCCAAATTCTATGGCTAAAATGCTTTGCTTGCACTGAACATTTGGAGGAAGAGAGGAGAAAAACATGTTAGGTCTTCCTATTGAGGGTGAGGTACACTGGAAACTTACTTATTTATATTTGTGGGATCTTACATATTTTCCTTGCAGGATTCTTTTCACTATCCATTATAAATGTTAAGGTACAAAAATATTCAAAGAATTTTCCTTACCACAAGAAACCTATAATTATTTTTGTTTCTTGATCTTAACTCAAAAATTATGACAAATTCTGCCTTCACCAAGTACCCAATAATTACCTCTTCTCAAACTATTTTATTTATGATACCGGTATTTATTAATACCTGAAGGGCTGGCATGGGGAAAAGGGGGTCAATGGGAGAAAGCTCACTAGAGGGAGACCTACCCTGGAACTAAGGAGGAATTTCCTGACAGTGAGAACAATTTATCAATGGAACAGTTTGCCTCCTAGATTTGTGGGTGCTCCATCACTGGAGATTTTCAAGAAAATATTGGAGAACCATTTTTCCAAGATAGTGTAAGGGCTACTGCCTTGAGCAGGGGGTTGGATTAAAAGACTCCAAAGTCCCTTCCATCCCTATGATTCTATTTTTAAAAGCCACTGGCTCATCACACAAGCATAATCTATCAGTTTATTGTTGATTATGCATCTTAAAATTCCATAATGCATAAATATATTAAACATGATACTTGGACTGTGGGATAACATTCGTATTTAAAAGGTGAATTCAATGGTTGGGAAACTTCATTTGAAAGTAAATGCAGGACCCATAAACTTCAGAATTTAATTAAGATGCTCAATAAGATTTCCAGAAGTCAGAAAAACGAAGCTTCATTGCTTTGGTCCATTCGCACACTGTGCTTAAATGTCAGGTTAACAATAAAATTCTGTCCTCTTGGATAGAACTTCTTTTCCACTCTCACTATAGGAAAAAAGTGAGGAACTAAAGAAAAGTATAAAATTTCTGCATTGTAGTGCTGATTTCAAAAGCTTCTGGATATTCTTGATTATAAATACGTTAAATATTTATAAAATATATCTTTAACAGGAAATCAAAAAAATCAATATTTGAATTTGAATTGAAAACTTAACGTTTTCTTAAAATTAGGAACTTGTAGGTTGAAGGTATCAAGCGATCTAGTTCTGATTCTGTGTCCACATAAAAATAGTACAGTGACTTTTATATTTTTTTCTAAATATTATATTAGGTATTAAAAGTTTCCAAGAGATATGGAACCCTTATTTCAACTGGATAACGAGTTGTTTGGCTCTCTTTTCTGAATTTGTTTTAATCTTCCGCTCAACTTAAAAACAGCATGCTAATTCAAATATTCTTTGATTATACTGTGCACCTTGCTCAATTATCTGACTTGGCTTATGGCTGCTTGCAGCCAAACAGTTGAAGAAGAATTTCAGAAGCTCCTTTTGACATTTGTCTAGCAGACCTGTGAATTGGGATTTTGATTTTCTCCCTTCTAATACGTTGTGGTTTGCTTTTGCCTTTTGTTTAGCTTTTCTCTCTGATAGGAGGAGCCATACATTGTTTAAGATAAACTTCATTCTCATATGCTGTCTAGCCTGGAATAAAGCCTAGCTTAATATGTTTTCATAAATAAATTCTTGACTGTAGAATCATTCATTACGTGTGCTAACTTTTTATTTATGTCTGCCTAAAATTTACATTATCACTGATTGATGATGAAATCATTTCATCAAATTTCATTCCTCTTTGAAATAAATAAATCCAACCAGCCCAATTATATTGGGATGCTCATTTAAGAACTAATTGCTTCTCAAGAGGTTTCCATGCTACTTTTTCCATACCTGAATATACTATAAAGCAATGTTTCATTATTCAACCATCTTGCCGCATTCAAACACTTCAACAATTCATAATCTATTATTAACAACAGTAGTACTGTAGGTTTAGCAGCAGTATGCATTCTACAATATGCAATTCATAAGTAATAACAGAGTCTCACTTTAAAGTCATGGCAAATGGGTAAATAACTTGTTCAAAAGTTAACTAACAAACGTTTCTGTTTGGATTTGGCTTTGTGCTAATCCAGCCATTGTGTTTCGTAAATAATGGTTTGGAGCTGTGGTTTTTGAGGTTTTGGGTTCTCAAAAATTTTGGATATGGTCCTGAGCTCTTTGAAAACTTGCTGAATGATTCAGTCAGTAAGCCATGCTTAATATCACTGAAGAACAATTACTTTGACAATATAAGGCCCAGAACTATTTTCAAGGCAGTGGCATACAAAAGGAAGCTTGGCATTTTTAATTTAACTTCCTTTTTTTCATTTATTAAGCTTATATTTCACTTTACACCATTTTTTTCACCTCTGACAATTGGCATGAAAAGACATCTTCATTTATTTGTAACATGACGCTGAACTTCAGTGATGTAATTTCTGATTTCAAAGGTTGCATACAGTATCTAGACTCACTAATTACTTAGGCTTATTACTCATAAAATTAGCCTCAGTAAATTTTTAAGTTCTATTTATATGGATTCTTCATATTCTGTAACCATTAAATGGTTTCTAAATTGGAAGGAAATATACTAGCCAATTGTTCAATGTGTGAAGCTAAGCTCCACCTCCTTTCAACCCCAGCACGGAGATAAGAGGGAAAATGGAGGGAAAATGAACTTCTGTAAATGTTTCTTAGAGGAGTCAGTCCTGAGACTGAAAATTATTCCTTACTGCTGTTTTGGTTTCAAAGAAAATCCAGATTCTGCCTTAAATTTAAGAGAATATACATTCTCTTAAATGTCAACAATAGCTTTTCAATAACAGAGGCATAGAATCAAGACACGTGAAGTGTTAGTTAGTACCCCTTTATAATGCCTTGGTAAGATCACTTAGAATATTGCATCCAGTTTTGGTCGCCACAATATAAGAAAAACAAGGTGACTCCAGAAAGCGTGCAGAGAAGAGAAACAAATATGATTAGGGGAGTGGAGGCAAAAACATAATAACGGTTGCTGGAATTGGGTATGTCAAGTTTAATGAAAAGAAGAACTAGGGACACGATAGCAGTGCTCCAATATCTAACCATAAAGAAGAGGGGGGGTCAACCTTTTCTCCAAAATACCTGAAGGAATGGATGGAAACTAATCAAGGAGAGAACCAATCTAGAACTAAGGAAACATTTCCTGACAGAAGAATCAATTAGTGGAACGGCTTGCCTTCAAAAGTTGTGGGTGCTCCCAACACTGGAGGTTTTTAAGAAATGATTGGACAACCATTTCTCAGAAATGGGTCTCCTGCTTGAGCAGGGGGTTGGACTAGAAGTCCTCGAAGGTCCCTTCCAACTCTATTATTCTGTTACTTCAAGAATGTAAAGCCAGTTTGTACTGTAGGATTGAGATATTTTTTTTCTTAATACAGTGGCGTCTATATTTAAAACTGATGATTTCAAGTTATGCCTTTTTTTTTTCATTAAAAAATAACATGCCAGAATATGACTAGATAAAATACTTGATCCAACTCAGAGTCAAACAGTTTTCATTAGCTGGGTTGACTCCCCTCTATAGTCACACAGGATGATTTGATGCGGTCTTAAAGCGTGAGAAAGCCTTATGACCTCCAAGTTTTCGAATTCTTGCTTGTGATTATAAGAAATCAAGAGTTTATCAGAAAATCTTCGGGGAAGAATTAGGGTTCAACTCTAAGCTGTGCTCTAGGAGAAATGAGGATCTAGCAAAAGACATAAATAGGCTCTTCAATTGTTGTTTGTTTATTTGATTCGCATCCAGCTTCTTCCAGAAACTGAGGCAGTGTACACAGTGTTCCTTGCTCTGTTTATTTATTTATTTTTACCCCACCCAACAACAACCTGAAAGGTAACAGGGCTGAGTGAGCACGACCGGCCAAATAACACCCAGTGAGCATCGGATACTGAAAAAAGGGAAGCCAAACCGGGGTCTCTTGGCTTCTAGACCAACAACTTCCACACTATTCCAGGCAACTTTTAAAATAGCTTCAGCATTTACACCTCTACATTCCTCTAAGGCAGCCTTCTTGGGGGTTTGTTTAAAATGTACAAAATGTCTCTCAGACCTGTTTGTGATTTCCCAATCCTGAGATACTTGGATAGGCCTCAGCCTCTGACAGTCTTGGAAAAAATAGCCCTGCTGTGTGAAAGCAGCAGCCAGGAATTTCTCTATTTCCCTCTTTACAGTCACCTCAACCGCCTTTTTTTTTCCTGTCATCAGAGTCGCCATAAAACTCTCCTCAGGCCAGAAGGTTGTCTTTCCCTATGGCAGGTCCTAAGGGCCATAAAGCCTCCCCCCCCCACTTTCCACAGAGCCCATAGGTGGCAAAGCTGCCCAGGCGGGCGGAAGGTTTGAGATCCTCTCTAGGATGCTTGAAGGCATCTCCTCATTCTACTTTTAAATTAAAAGAAGAAATTAAGCATACCAAAAAAAGGAAGCTAGCAATCTCCTCAATCATCTTTGTTTCCAACAACGTTCTGGGCTCCAAATAGGTGTTCTGATGGGGGGGGAGGGGGGAGGGCAAATGTGACGCTGAACCACAGCGCTTTGACCACAAGTCCCAAATGAGGACAGTGATAACAAGTCACATGGGGTGCAAGAAAGGATTACAGGGAGCAGTTTGCTTTTTGGGCAATTCATCTTTTGAGGTTGCACACACTTACTGTGACAGTTATTTTATGAGTGAACAATAACCCTTCCCTTCAAGACAGTTGGCGCATCCATTGCTTGCTCTCAAAATGAACTGATTAGCTCCCCCCAACAACTGGAAACATTAAATACAAGCTGTGCAATTATGTCATTATGGCAAATCAATAAATGAAGCTAGCATTTTAGTTATGGATTTCCTGAAAATATTGGACAGAAAGTATATCTGCAAAAATATATTTTCAGCTAATTTAACATCCTCTTCAACACTGACAATCATTTCAGAGTAAAAACATATTTTTTCTCATCTTATTTCCGAGGTATGAATAGATCTACATGCATATATACCTGTGACCAGTTCAACAAATGATTACATTTACCCTAGCCCCTTCTGTAATTGCTTCCCAATGAACAATATTGAAGAATTGTGTTTATGATTCAGAAGGCAACGAACAGTAGTCATTCAGTAGTTACTCATCGCCTGATCTTTTGTGAACCTGTCCAATTCCCCTTTAAACCAATTCAAACTCTTAACTTGCTAACTACGAATTCTAAATAGGCATTTTCTTCCATTGGTCTAGAATATTCCTTTATTAAGCTTTAATGGAATAAAATGGATTCTAGCATTGTGACAGAGGGAAAAATGTCATCAGTCTCCTTGTCACCCCTTCTACCATATTTTTCTGTATCTTCCTTTGTCACAGATTGAAAAGGCCCAATTGCTGTAGTGCTTCTTGACAGTAGTGTTACTTGAGTCTCCTAATGTTTCTAATCAACCCTTTTCAATTATTTTCTAGTTATAACACTTAAGGTACAGTTATGAGAATTGTATGCAGCACATTTAGCTTGTTTGTATAACAGCATTATTTTATCAACAGTTCTATTTTTAACTCCCTAATTATAGTAAGCATGGTGTTTGCCTTTTTATTTTTACAGCAAGTGATGTACACACTGGATTGACATCGTTCCTAATCTTTTATAATAACTAAGATTTCTGTTTAGAAATTACTTACATGATTTTGCATAGTGCCTTTGCTTACATATTAAGAAAACCAGGTAGAGAAAGAAATTATGTTTGGCTTTCTGTTCTCCCAAAGAATACAGGCTACAAATTCAAATGTTTTATACTACTTGGTAGACCTCAATTTACACAAAAATGCCAATCCCAATTGTGGCTGTAAATTGTGATTTTTTATTCATTTATTATTAAACTGCCTACTGGTTTGAGGAGACTCTGAGCGGCTTACAAAATGTTAAAATATGCAAATATAAGAACAATTATAAACATAAAAAGATTACAATTTAAAAAAAAACAAAAATAAAAAATAAAAAAATTAGAAACAAATTAAAAGTTTGGAGCAGAAAGATGATGGTATCTTCTATTACTGCACCAACTACCTTCAGCCAACTGAGCTTCTTCAGGACTCCAAGCCATTATAGCAAGGTTTTAAGGCTTTCCCGAAGGCTAAATGAGAGGGGATGGATCTCACCTCATTTAACAAGATGTTCCAAACGGCTGGAGCCATGACAGAAAAGGCTTCTCTTCTGGGTCCCACCAGCCGAAATTCCTTGGTGGTTGTAAATCAAGGCACCCATGTGACCAGGCCCAATTTTATGACTATTTTTACAACAGTTATCAGTCTGAACCCATTCTCCAGAATGGGCATTTTTTGCCAGAAACCAGTACAAATGTCACAAATCATGGTCATATGACTGCAGGACACTACAACCAGATGTAAATGAGTGTGTTACCAAGCTCCTGAAATGTGGTCATATGACTGTGATGGGGGAGGGGAGGAGAAGAGACACATTTTATGCCAAAAGTGCTCTATGGGTTGTAAAATTTCCTTCCTGAAGCTGTCATTAAATGACCAGTTGTAAATTGAGAATTACCTGTATGGATCACTCATCCAGCAACCAGAAGTTACAGTTGTGCTGAACAATGAGATGACTGGTTCCTAAAGTTGCAGATGTTGCAGCATTCCTACCGTCATATGTTTTGGGCACTTGGCAACTGAAATACACTTATGATGGTTGCAGCATCCCAGAGTCACATGATTGCCCTTTGCAGTATTCACAACTGGCTTCCAACAAGCAAAGCCAACAGGGAAGTTGGCAGGAGTCACAAACTGCAATCATGTGATATTGTGCTTAATGATCTATGGTGATTCATTTAATGACTGCAGCTGGGATTGCCATCGCAAGTTGGACATGGTCATGTGATTTTTCAATTTATGATATTACTTAGCAATGGAGCTGCTGGTCCCAACTGCAGTGAGAACTACCTGTGTTCTCCTGAGTAAGAATCGCCAGGATTGCAAATGTGACCAGTTGTGCATTACATGCGTACCCCTGTGGTTCTTTCCAAAAATCTAAATGAATCTTGTTTCTAGACTTGACAATTACCTTGAAAACTTACCAAGGTAATTTGCCACACAACTTATATATAGCATAATTAAAATGGTCTTACTCCAAATCTTTCTCATGTTTGCCCCTTCCCCCCTTGGATTCAATAATGTATAGGTATTCCTTCGTTAATAATAGCAATTGAGACTAAAATTTCTACATGCTGCTTAGGAATGACCTTTTCAGCAGTTCTAGTTGCCGTTAAGCGTATCACATGGCATCATTAAGCCTGACTTCATGTGGTTGCCATTTGTGATCTACTGCCAGCTTCTCTATTGACTTTGCTGTCAGAAGCCAGCAAGGCGTGTCACAAATGACAACCATGTGACTGTAGGATACTGTGCTAGACAGAACGAGTACTGGTCATAAGTACCAGTGGTTCAGTATTGACATAAGTCAGAACAATTGTTGAATTAATGGTCATTAAGTGAGACCACCTGTAATCTCTAATAGCCCTTTCCATTCTTAATTGTCTTCCTACCTTCTCCATTATTTCATCAGATTTGATCACCTTCTATTTAACTCATTGCTATGTGCTCTGAATGAGGCTTCCCCTGAAGCTATGGCTGGTCCAGAATGCAGCAATGTAAGTACTGTATTTTTCCCATCTATGAGTTGCCCCCATGTATAGGATGCTCCCTCCCTCACTTTTCTTACCCAAAATTCAGAAATCAGGCAAAGACTGTCTCAGGCAGCCTGGGGGGCGGGGGGGGGGAGCTGCACATAATGGCCAGGGCCAAGGTGCTGGTGGAATGCCAGAGGGTCGGGGAGGGTGCTGAAGTGAGTGGGTGTCCTGCCTGCAGCGCTCATGCTGGCTGCCCCTTCCTGGCCAGAGCTGGAATGCTGTCGCATGTAAGTGCCGGTAGATGCCGGCCTTCCCTCCAGTGAGCCTGGTAACTGCTAGAGGGAGACGGGCCCATTTCAACGCCTGGTGCCCAGATGCCATCGCTTCCTCCATTTCTTTGCCTACCTGATTTCCAGCACCATCGCATTTCTCGCCGTCGTGTCCAGGGAAACAAAAGTTTGTGGGACTAAAAAAAAAGTTCAATCAATAAATTCCAACTTCATGAGAACTTTTTTTTTTCATGAGAAGTTGAAGGTTTTTTTTAGTCCCACAAACTTGTTTCCCTGCACACGACTGTGAGAAACGCAACGGAGAAATACGACAGAACTGGAAATCAGGTAGCCAAAGAAGTGAGGGCATCTGGGCAGTGGTGGGTGGGGCAAGCTCCGCAGCGCGGCACTACAATGGAGGAATGGGAAACTGAGTGGCCGGCATGAGAGGAGGCCGCTTTCCCTCTTTCTTCTCCCTGCTCCTCTCATTTACCTCGTGCTGGCCACTCCATTTTCCATTTTTCCACTGCAGCGCAGCACCCAGAATCCACTTTAATGGGTGTGTGTGTGTAATTTAACAATCGGTTCACCCAGGGTCTCATTGGCTGTTGTGGGAGGCTCGTCCCACATACGTGGCGGAGCTGGAAGATGGGGATGGGCCACGCCTCCCACAACGGGCAACCTGACCGTGGGCAAACTGTGGTTCTCCTCTCCCCATGTATAAGACACCCCTCCATTTTTAAGTAAATATTTTGAAGAAAAAGTAACATCTTATACATAGAAAAGTACAATAGTTACAGTTAACTACAGCCATATCTCAGTGCATCCATGTCGCACTTCTACTTTGTTAACTCCCAGTGAGCTTCCGGGTGTGCAAGATACTGGTTTTCATCTATGAAGCCCTCCATGACATAGGGCGGGCTGGCTTATCTGCAGGACCTGTTGTCTCCAATTATTCTGACTATCCCACAAGAACTGACAGGGTAGGCATGCTTTAGGTCCCTTCTATCAAACAGTGTCATCTGATGGGACCCAGGAAGTGTTGCTTCTTTTTTGCAGTATTTATTCTATGGAATAAAACACTATAATCCCAAGATTTGATGGTCCAAACTCTGTTGATCATTTATAAGGCGTTGAAGACCACGTTCTTCTCTTGAGGAGTGGGTCAATATGCTGGGTGCCAGGGATGAGACTATGCAGTTTATGAGTCACTCCAAGCATCATGTGCTGTTATTAAATTCTTTTTAACTGGTTTTTAGCTACTCAGGATCTCATGTGAGTGGGCACCATTTAAACTGAATAAATAAATCAAGCTCATCCTTCCATCCCCTTAGTATTGAAAGTCATGTCTCAATGGCACTATTTATGCATTTGATAGCACACCTGTTCAAAACATCTAGAGACAGAGCTGTATGTGCTGATCTGCCTGCTAAATTCCATATGTATTCCAGTCTGTATGTTTTCATTCTCAGGCCATCCTGTGTTGACCAGGGGGACCTGAACAATCCCCAACTGTGGAAGAAATGTACCGTATATTAAGATAGATTCTCACATTTTATTACAGTGTACTCCTTATGATTTTGAGTTTAACTAATGCATTCACAATGAATGCTTAAAATATTCAAAATCCTGATTAAACAAACAAACAAATGGAAATACTTTCCCCACCCTAGAAACAGCTTAAAAAGTGGAGTGGAATCAATGTTAAATTTATTATGTTAAATATAGTCACAAGCATCTAATTTTAGTTTCATTTGTAGTCCATGCTGTTAAAAATGTATGACTTCAACTGTTATATTGAAACAGATACGTACCAATTTTGTCAGGATTTGTTTTAAAAAAATGAAAGCTTTCTAAACATTTCAAGAATGATAATCTACCTTTAAACTCCCACTGCGTACCAAAAGTCTTAACACCTCTTTCCTGCATTTGAATATACAAATATTTCAAGCTACCTGTATATACATTTGGACTATCATTCAGATTTGGAACATTATAGTATCTACCATTCACTCATTTTATTGTGCCTTTTTTTAAATAGAATTTTAATAGTTACCAAGGTTAAATTCATCACAGAAAACAGTATCTGAATTCTAAACCTCTCTAGTTTGTATCAAGTCTAGCCTGCTATACCTTTGATATCAGTATCTATTTCAGTCTTCACTTTTTCCTTGCTCCCCCCAGATCATAATCAACCAATTGATTTCTTCCTGCATGCATTGTGACATCTGATGTGATTACATGATTTTTCCAGCATGTGATAGAAAGTTCTTTAAGAGGCCTATTATTTCTTGGTGTATGGGCATACCAAGCAGTTTTTATAAAACCCCTATCTTTCTACTTGCACTCAATGTCACTTTTCCACCCCTCAACTATTGTAAAGCAATCTACATATTCAGTGCAAAAGCTTATTTACAGGCAGAAAATCTTTATGCTCAGGTAATGCCATGATTTTCTACATATGGAAAATATTCCCAAAGCTAGCATTGTTTTATCAACACAAATTTCAGTTTAGAGTCTGCATGCCTCTCCAAGTTATGATTAATGTCCCATCAAGGCATCCCAAACAGCTTTCATTCCACTTGATAAGAATTTTTAACTAAGCTCTAAAGCCAGAGCGAACAAGTTCCCTCTTTTCTATATTCCACCTCTTTTCCTTGGATCATGGTTGTTTTGTGTTAGCTACTTTGGAAGCTTTTTGGACGGAGGGATTCAGAGAAAAGTAAAAATGCATCATCATGATTACTTCAGCATATATTTTTTTTGCAATCTTTGTCAAAGGGATTTTCTTATCTGGTAAATTCTCCTCGACAATGTATTCTTGCCAAGCGAATTCTTCTTTACACTGCTGAATCCTCGAGTTAATAATCTATAGTTATGTAGTCTAATGATTATATGGAGGTCAGTCAAAGAGAATGTTAAGTAGGTTTTATTATTTGCAGTAAAAATGATTTGGCGGGTTGTGTACTAAATATAGTTACCAGTGTGTAATTTTATATGTGCAAAATTATCCTTGAAGGAGAATATTATGTGAATTTTTACAGAATTGATATGGTCTTGTGTGTACTCATTATAGTAAATCATTATTTTGTGAAAATATCAGACTAAAACTAAATAATAAACTTGAATCAAGATTCATTGGTCCTCAGAACTACAAAACATTCTGAAATTAATTAGCTAAATCCAAGGTGAGACAGAGAAAGACAAGGTAATTTTTTAAAGGGCAATTGTGTGCTTGGGAACAGGACGATTTGGGCTGCAAACATCCAGATGACCACTAGATGACAGCAAATAAAACACCATATAGTGATCATTGACATTTTCTAGCTTATTTTGTGAGCGTCCAAACAATCTGTAATCCTTACTCTGACATCAGGAAGAGAAAACATTTAAACCTTAAGAAAAACTAAAACTGAAGATGGCTTGTTATTTCTTCCAATCAGTTCAATTTCTTTACACAAATAATGATACCTTTATTTCCACATATTCAGAGAATAAGTTACCAAATATCAATTGGACTGATGGGATGAAACCTCAAAGAAACTCAGAAAAATCAGAACAGCCTCTGTAGTCCTGAAGGTAGAAAATAAACTGAAAGCCAACAGCTTTTTTACTTCTTTGCACAGTACTTCAACAGTGCTGGGTAAACTTGGTTCTTCGATGAAATTATCCAGACTTTACCAAAACTGTCAAATTCTCTTTCTCTTTAGTTCTTATATAAATTCTACACTCCAGAGAACATTTAGAATGTAATCTTATTAACCAAATCCAACTTCAAATAAGCTTCAAATAAGACATGAAAAAAAAGAAAATAAAAGGTCTGAAATGGAAAAAAAGAAAACCCGGTAGAACAAGGCGGGGACATGTCACCGACCCTTCTTAAAAGTAAAAAAGCACTGCTGGCCTCTTACACTCGGCAGTCGAGAAACCCCAAGGGGAGCAAAATCCCCCTTGATCTTTTCAAGATTTCGACGCCATACCCACGAGCCATATTCTGGGGCAAAATTTTCCACGTCCAATTCAAGTCTCCTTTCGTGCTCAGGGAGTGGCGGAGAAAAACATTAAACCGCCCGAACAGGATTGTTGGGGCGTGCGGGCTCTGCGCGGAGACAGGAAAACCCTGGAAACCCTAACACGATCCACTTGAATGCGACCCCTCTTGAAAAACCACAGCCGCCTTTTGTTTGTTTTCCTATCCTCTCCAACATGCCTGGACGCCAACTGCTCCTTTCTCCGGTCGCAAAGTAAACTCGCATGCACATCAGACACGCAACCGAAACCGCGGAGGAAGGTTTTGCCGTTACCTTGGCAGACAATGGCCGGGTCCCTGTGACCGGAGTTGGTGCTCTTGCTGTCGTCCTTGATGAAGCCGCCGCCGCCGCCGCCGCCGCCACCACCATCGCTCTTAGGAGATGATGGCCTTGCCAGCAGAGCCAGGATGTGCCGGGTTTTTCCCCATGACACGTTGTTTCGGCGGCGGCGCTTGCCACCGCTCCTGCCACAGTCCGGAACGGATTCCCCCGGGGTACGAGCGCGCGCCGCTTTTCCTCCCTGGAACCGGTGCCCCAAGCAATCGGAAGAAAGAGTCGCTCCCGGGGCTTTCACCGACGGCGAGAAGGGAGCACTTCGGTTGCGGGAAGCGAGGCAAAGAAACGTCAGGGCCGCTTCCGTCTCTTCTTCCTCCTCCTCTTCGCTTTCGTGACTCACCCGGCTGCCGCCCGAAGGCTCCCTAGTTTCTTCTTCCTTCAGTAGCAGAGGAGGGCACTTGAACCGACCCTCTGGCTCCTCCGCAAGCCGTCCGCCTCCCAGGGGCCGGGGCCACGTGCCCTCAGGCAGCCGACGGAGGTGGGGACCCGAACCCTCTTAACTTCGTACACGGCCCAGCTGGAAAGGGCCGGGGGACACTTGTTGCTCGCCGCCCTTTGGACGGACCGCTCGCCGGAGTCCTCCACTCGCTTTGCAGTCCGAGTTTCGCCCTCAGCGGCTCGCCTTGTATCAGGCCGAGGGGCATAAAACCCAGCAAAACCAGTCTCGTCGCTCAGCTTCGTCTACCCCCCCAAAAAACTACCGCGGGAGACAGGCTCCAAACCACACCTCCTGGGCGGTCTCCCGACGGCCAAAGAAGGCCTCGGCGCGGTAGGGGAGTGGGAGGAGGGAAGGGGGTAAGCGCCACGGCTGCAATTCGTCCTCACAGGAAAGGTTGGCTTGTGGAGAAAGGCTTCCTTTTCTGACTAGACATGAAGTATTTGCTTCCACGGGTTAGTAAACTTAGCGGCGCCTTTCAGTGTGCTCGCGCATCCTCATCAGGTGCCGGGGGCGGAGAGGGGAGGAGTTGGCGTAACCGGAGCCGCTGGAGTGGGAATATTTTAACTACCTACAGTACCATCACAAAATCGCCCGGCGGAGAGTCCTTCGGTACAGAAATCCTGCGGTGGAGCTAGCAGATGACGATGAGCGTCTCCGCTTCTCTGCTGGCCGGGTGTTTTGTTGTTTTTTTTGTTTTGTTTCCCTTCAGTGCCATGACAGCGAATTAATACCTCAGTTTCTTTTCCCACCTACATCCGTTGTAATTGCACACACAAGCAATTAGTGCGTCAAAACAGAATTTCCTCCTGGGGTTTTGCTGGAGTAGTTTCTCATTAGAATTAAGCATCCGCTGACATTCTCTTTCCACCAAGTCCGAGTTCCAGAAGGCATCTGCTAAGTACCGGTAACCTCGCAGTGACCAAATCAGGCAAGTTTCTAGTTTGTAGATTGCACTCAGCTTGGCTCTTCGAATTAATCCACTAGCCTCAGTATGCACATTTACCCTGAACTACAAACTAGCCAATTACATGTTAATCTGGTGAGTTATGCAGACACAACCTCAAGTAGTGGGTGATGATGGTTGAGGATTAGCAAAGTCAAAGGATCAATTCAGCACAGTGCAAAAATAAATAAATGTATCTTTGGTTCCAGTATTTTCTGTGGTGTGTATCTAATAAGTTGTCATTTGTTTAGAGAAAGTATACAATATAAAATTACATTAATCAAAAATCTTGTTCAATTCTTATTTTAGAAATCCACACATACATTTTATAGATACCATAAGTGTACTGCAAAACTTAGAATGCTAATAGATTGCTAGACTATCAATATTGGACAATCTAATATCTTAGGATATAGTAGTCATTGTGCTAAACTTTTGGCTTACAACAAAGCTGCGCAAAATGTAGTCTTAAAACAGTTGTGCTCCAGAAAAAGACTTTTAATATGAGGCTGTCTCTTCCAGATAAAAAGATGCTATATATAGCCTATTAAAAAACCTTGTCCATTTGGGATCTTTCCCGTGGGATATTTATGGTTTTCTTTTAAGGGCTTTTGAAAGACAGCTTTAGTGAATGTATCTCTTACCATCAAATTTAAAAAATATGGCATAGCATTGCATGGCATATTAGAGGAAGGAAGGAAGGAAGGAAAGAAGGAAGGAAGGAAGGAAGTCATTTGGAACCAGGAACCAGAAAAAGATTTTCAAATTTTGATAAAGTGGCCAAAGAATAGGCAAAGGCAGTTAATTTTTATAGTACACAGTTCTGGGAAGTTTATTCTGTCGCAAATATGTATTAAAGAATAGGAAGTCTCAATATTTTCAAAACCTCTTGACAGTTAAAGGTCATTATTACATTTGCCCACACAGTATAAGTGATTGATTTCCTTGAGATTTATTAATATTATTTCAAAGACAATTATATTAAACAATCTTTCCCCTCTTTACAGCATTTTAACTCAGTTGTTGTCTGAATAAGTTGTAAGTTTTGCTTTTGTGAAGGTCCCGTACATATGCACCGACACTCAGCAACATCTGAATGTCAAAATGCTTAAAAGCCTTTTTAGGCTTTGTTTTAGGATTTCTTGACAGGGTAGCATTAGCTGGCAATATTGCATAAAATTGACACTTATTTTATTTTTATTTAAAGTCTAACATTTTATCTGTGGAATGTAGGTTTTCTATACAAGCTGAACATTGCTATGTGTTTTGAGTTGCTTCTAAATTGGGAGCAGACTAGCATCGTCTTGTGATCTTCCCAGAGCAGTATATTATTCTTTATATTTTTTATAAAACAGTCTTTCAGTTGTGACCTGTAATCTGAATTCCATACTTTATCCCCTTTGCTAATCAAAGTTTAATTTGCATTTACTTAAAACCAAACAGACCTTTTTAACTCATTTGCTTTTTAAAAAAGATAATATTTTGATTTTTTAAAAATCTCCTGTTAAATTGATCTGCTCCCCCAAAGGGTGAGAGGCAAGAACAGATTGATTTTCCTAGTCCCTTAACCCAACATTACAGGGCTAGGTGGTGATATTACAGAACATATTTAGTCAGTGTAATTTTTAAGTTTTAATCTGCCAGAAAAGCAGTAAGACTTGTCGGAGTTCTATCTCTCACACATGCTGGTATTAGGGGGAAGATGTAAGATGAATGCATCACCAGAAGATTAGTGTGGACAGCAGTAATTATCAAGTTTCACTCCACAAGGCAGGAGGCAGAGTTATGATTGTGGATAGAGAGGACTTCTAGGAGAGGACCTTCATTCATTCTTCAGACCCAGACTTGGTGCAACAATGATTGATTCCGAAGCTGGCAGTTTCTAAGACAGGCTGAGATTTGATTGATTGTGCCATTATGCTTGCATATATTTAAACTAACTATGGAAACAAGCATGACATAGTGTTATACTTCATCTTCCAAAACCGAGATAGGTGTTGCTTTGACTCTTTTTGACAAAATATAAGAAAATAGATTTATCGAGGGGCAATGCCTAACTGACTGTGACTGAAGAAGCTACAGCAGGGTTGCTCCTGATTTGTCCATGGATGAGGAACTGTCTGAGAAGTTGACTACATTGGGAAGCATAAATAAATACTGGAAGATTACAGTGGCAAAGCCCATTTGTAATGTTGCTAAGAATTCTGCACGGATGTTGCTACCAGAATTTGAGCTAAACATGAAGGCATTCTTTAGGAACAATAGGGAATGGATGTGTAATTCTATAAGGTCCAAAAATGTGGCTGGCACACATTTTGGAAATCAGTATCTTCATTATATATAATGGGGAAAGTATGAGTAATCTTCTGGCAAGGCTCTTGCCAAACACTTTTTTTTCTTTTGGTGTGTGTAAACACACATGTGCTTGGTGAGGTGGGGGTTGACAAGAGAGAAAGAAAGAATGAAAATATGAAATAGCTTATTACAAAGAAAGGCTAAGATTGCATTGACAGACCATTAATTTATAGTGGTTGCAAGTTTCTTTTTAAAATGATTTATATGTAGTATAATTCTCAACCTTGAAAGAATTAAAAGAACATTTTAAAGGGCCACAACAGACATTGATGCACTATAGAAAGAGAGTATCTGTTATCAGTGATGTAATTAATCTCATTCAGTAGGTGCCTTGACAATTTTACAGTCGCAGTCTGCTCATTCAGTAGCACTACCTTTAAAAATACCATATTCAGGTGATATTATAAGAATGTGGTTTAGGAAAGTACAATTAAAGTTTAATTCTTCTGTCTTTTTGGAATGAAAGCTGTTCCTATTATAATCTGGAAATGCACATGTGCCACCATTTTTTAACGGACATCTATATTTCTTTGATTACTGTTTCATCTACTAGTATTTACGATACCTGAGGTATTGGGCAATAATTGGATCAAATGAAACACACTGTTTTGGGTAAATTTCCCCAACTGTCCCCTCTAGATATAGCTACAAACTGGGAGTTGTTTCAACACACTTTGAACTTTTCAAAGTATTATCTCGGTGTTAATAGATGGTACAATTTGAATGATCCACTTGTTCTACTTAGCACCTTTATGCTGTTATTTTTGTTCTTTAAATTGAAAATATTATTGCAGGGAGAACATATACTCTTGACCACAAATTATATGATCTATTTGATTTTGACTTGGTGTGTAGTGAATTGATTTTGGCTTAGTGTGCAGTGTCAATCCAACTAATTGTGGCTTTTTTAATAAGCCTTATTTAAGCAAACCATAGCTTAGCAAAGCTGTGAACACAGCCAATTTATTCTATGGGCAATGGTTCCTTAGCATTACAATAAAAAGTCAAGACTGAGAGGACTTTATGTCATGAGGATCACCCATTTACAACAGTTGATACAAAGAAACTGAGTAAGAGCAGTGTTGCATCAGATGTGTTTTCATTTTCCCAGAAGTAAATTACTTAGAACTCGAATGCTGTTTCACACATCATAGAATACATGCATCAAGTTAAAGTGCTTGTCTTGAGTTCAGAATTGTTATTTTTAGCTTCATTCTTTGCATTGCAAAGTTCTTACATGTATCAAACCTTCGCTGAGTCTGAAATGCCATGAGTCTGGAGGCTAACAAGCAATGTGTGATAAAATAAACTCGGATTAAATTTCTTCAGAACTGACATTCTTATATGTCAATAAATGCTGAAGAAGCTTCTTGGATGAGAAGCAAAATGTCTTCAAAGAAAAATCAGAAAGTCCAGTTGAAAAAACACCTTTGGGACAACCATGACCTGGATGACTGAGAATCTCCATAGACCTTTTAAGTAAAGTTAGGATGACCTAGATAAAACAGCTTGCCTTTCTACAGCTTCATCTGCTGTGCCAGTTGTACCCTTTCCTGGGTTGGAAAGCCCTTCATACCCTAATCACTGCTTGACTATTGCAATGTGCTCTACATGGGACTGCCTTGAAGACATGGAAACTTCAACTGCTCAATGCAAAGCAGCAGGCAATGATGGTCTACATAGGTTATCAGTCTGTTTCCAAAAGCCATTCAAGGTGCTGATCATGTCTTACATAGTATAGGTCTTAATATCATATAATGTCTGCTTGGCCGATATGAAACAACAGGGTTGATGTGATTAGTCTCCTCAATTAAACAGTATCGTCTTTGGGCACCCAGTAGGCATACCTTCTCTCTCCTGGTACCTGTCCTTTGGAATGAAGTTCCTCCTGCAATCTGGAGAGTCTTAAAGATTTCCCAGGCCTTGGACCTGGGTGATTAAAACCGTTTGCTGGCCCCTTCTGTTGTTGTTGATTGGATTCACCATTTTAATATCTAAGAGGTTACCACAAAGAAGAGGGAGAGGGGGGTGTCAACCTATTATCCAAAGCACCTGAGAGCAGGACAAGAGCAATGAATGGAAAACAATCAAGGAGAGAACTAACCTAGAACTAAGGAGAAATTTCCTGACAGGACAATTAATCAGTGGAACAACTTGCCTCCAAATACTAGAAGGCTTTAACAGATTGGATAATTGTTTATCTGAAATTGTATAGGGTTTTCTGCATGAGCAGGGGGTTGGACTAGAAGACATCCAAGTTCTCTTTCAACTCAGTTATTCTGTTATTCTGTCTTTATCTGCTTTTAATTGTTAATTGTTATTGCATTTTATCTTTTTGGTATATTGTGAGCTACTTAGTCATTTGGAGTTGGGCAGAATCAATAAAAAAGTGTGGCAACCCACACTTTTTACTCTCAGAACTTTGTAATGGCCCCTCCATCATATCCTTTAGCAGACCATTAAAGGTAGTTTTGTTTCACCTTTGTTATGTGTTCATAAAACTAATCTGCAGATCGGAGACCTATGTGCACTTGATATAATTTCCAACAGATGTAAATTTGCAAATCAAGGAACTTCAGATGTGCTTTTAGAGGAAATGGATTATTTTTAAAATGATTTTGGATCTAGATATGACATGAAAACTGATGTTTGAGTTAAGCTGGGAGAGAGACAAAGGTGCTGCAGTGTTGCTGGGTATCTTAATTCCTTTGTATAACATAGATGACAGTATCTGAAAGTGCATGAGGAAGATAGAAATAACAGGCAGTTGGGGGAAATTTGGATCTCGCCTACTTCTCTGGGCATTATCAAAAATTGATACTGCAAACCTGAGCCCTGACAATGATCATGGCTTTCCCATTTCTTGTATTATTTAATATCTATAAGAAGCTATAAAAAAGAATTACATGTTTGGAACTAGTTGTTACCAATGTGGTGGTGATGCTCAATTCCTTTACTGGAAGCTCAAGGTTTGATATATTTCTATTCTTCTCCTCTGAGTGTTTAGTTTAACTACAAGGCCATGTAACTTCTCAACAACTGTGGCAGACCAACTCCTTGTAATCCTCTCTCACCCCCAAACCAAATCGTAAAGGATTGTATGCGGAAGAATAAGCTGAAAGTAAATAGAGACAAGATAGAGCTTTTCATGGAGTTGTGAATGATCTGGGAACTAAATTTGAGTGAAATACACTAGTTCTAAATATGATTGCACTCCCTCTTAGGAATCAGGTTTGCAGCTTGGGGAATATCTAATATTGGCCTTGAACTGCCACATAGATGATAAATCAGATGTGTCCTTGGAAGAGATTGGGGTGTGTGTTTGTGGTGGTGGAAGAGAGAGAGAGAGAGAGAGAGAGAGAGAACACAAGCTGCAGTCTGTCAGTGCTGGTGATTTTTATGGTTGGCTTACTGGAATTCAGCTACGTGTGCTCTTCATGGTGCAGCTCTTAAAATGGTCCACAATTTGCAGCTGGGCCAAAATGGTGCTTCTGAAAGGACCCATAGAAGCTGTGCTTTGAAACAATATCACCTCTTGCCATTCACCTTTCTAGTCCTGTTGAAGGTGCTCATGTGAGTGCAAAAACTAGGGCTGACAGTTCTGGGCTGCAAAATGCAGTTGATTACCAGATAACTGGAATTTTCTGTATCTCTTTGCTGCCATCTAGCGATGATCCAGATTTCTATAGCCCAAATCTAATACCTCTGTAAGTCTTTCTGTTTCTCTAAGTCTTTCTACTTTCAGGATTGCCTACTTCTTTGTAGTTCATCTCACAGTCTTGAGTCATCATGGCAGCCACTGCTGCAAATCACAGCATGTATGCAATTGATATTAAGTTCTGTTTTTTTTCCTCCTTTGTGTGGCAGTGCCCATGTTATGGATCAACTTTGGAACTGAAATGTGCTCCTTCTTTAGTATAGCTTAAGAAAGGACGAAAATAAAGTTATTCACTTGGGACTTTTCATGTTTTTGAATGCTAATGTTAAGGGCTTCTTATTTCCATTTGTATTATTTAATATTTATTACTTTTAATTCCAAGTTATTATTTTCATTCTAATTTTGTGAACTGACCAGAGTTATTAATTAAGAAATGGGCAGCATGCACCTATTTAAAATAAATATTTTATTTTAGGTGACAAAGGTAACTTAGGTGATAAAGGTAACTTAGGTGACAAAAACATAGCAAAAATATGTGGTAGATACTAAAATCCAACCCAAACGGCATACTTTTCTGCTGACTTCTGACATTTCACTATTATCTAGAGGAAGAAAGATTTTCCAGGAAGATTTTGCTGCTGAAAAGGACTTGAAGGTCTTTGAACATTAACTTTGTTTGTGAGAGTCTGCTTGAATGATAAAAGCAACCCTTTTCAAAACATCTCTAAATTAGAGTTGCTCCTCAGTAATTTTGCTCTTTTCAGTTACTTCTCCCCATGCCCCCTTTTGCCTTGCATCTACCTGGTATTGTTTTCATTTATCTTTCCTTTCCAATAAATCAGTCTTTAACACTCACCTCATTTCCCACCTACCCCCGGGTATTCTTTTCTGCCATTCCAAAGAAATAAGGAAGAGAATGTGGTGTGTATGCAAGTATGTGAGAATAGTTAATATAACACTATCAATATTTTAATTAGTAGTTTATCAAAGAATTCATGCAGGGGAATCCTGGATCTGTCCTTTATTGCACAGTGGCTTCTGCCAATGCATGCTTGCATACATATATGCCCATATGCCAAATATGCTACATGAAAACTATTACCAGATGGAAGGGGAATCCCCAGGTTTCAGCTAGAACTGGCAAGCCTAGCTGATAAGAAGGAGAAGAAACTGGATTTTACAGGATTTTAGTCTTTTATTTTTTTTATTTGTGTATTTTTCTTTTGTGTGGGAAAGATCATAAATTCAGTTGACCTTTACTGACTTTTGGAAGTACGGGAGGCTGAGTCAACCTTGAGCACCAATTGGATCAAATTCCTGGCAGTGAACTTCTTTAATGTTTTTCCTTTGGAAACTTACTATTTTCAGTGGATAGACGCTACATTGGGTATTAAAGTATAATACGAACATCCATTTTTTGCTTTTAGACTGAGAAAAATGGAAAGTCTATCTTCAGCTGTGGGGTAATATTTACAGCGAACAGCCTGCCATTTTTGCCTTGCAACATGCATTTAACTTTGCAGAAGATAGAAGAAAAGCAATAGTTTGTGACAAGGAGCTAATTTTCATTTCCTGGTGTGTCCAAGTAATGTACTAAAGTGAATATGAGCATCTTGTAAGAATAGATAAATGATCATGCTTTAGCCTAAAAAGAGATTTGTTGTACAGTTTCAGAAAAAATTTCTTGATCTCTCTTATGCTAGGTAAAGGCATGGTTGCTTGTCCTGCAGAAAATGATATTTAACAACAGAAACGATTGTTTGGGAAGGATAAATATGAAAAGAGACTGTCTAATATCAAGAAACAGAAGAAATCAAGCTGGATGTTAGAAGTGGGAACTACCAAGAACAGAAGAGGAGCCAAACCGAAGAAAAACAAAAATCTCAGGAAGATACTTAACAATGAATTTCAGAGAGCGCTTAGAAAAAACAAGAAACAATATTACAATACCTGTAAAGGCACCAAAGACGGAAACAGATGAGGAAAAACAAGAGAAAAGACCTTTGAACTCAGAATGAGGTTACAACCTCAAACTGATATGCAAAAGGAGAGGAGTGGAAAATACTGATAGTAAAAGAACATCAATCAAAATTGGCAGGAGTATACTGAAAATATGTACAGTAAATATTGCCAATATTCAAGATATTTTAGAAGATATTCCCTATTTGCAAAAAGATCTGCAGGAATTCTGCAAGAATTGATGGAATATCTACAGAAATATGGTGAGAAACAGAAGAAAAATCAACTAAAGTATGCTAGCAAATCTGAAAAAAATGACAGTGGCCAAAGATCAGAAGAGGTCAATCTATATATTGATACCAAAGAAAGAAGAATTAACAGAATGTGTGAACTGTTATACAATATCCTTAATCTCATATGTTAGCAAAATAATATTTAGGATTATACAGCACAGATGAGAATCCTACATGGAGAGGGAAATACCAGATGTTGAAACTGGCATTAGAAAAGTCTGAAAAGCATGAGACATGCAAGCTGGGTAATTGAGAAACTCAAATAATGCCACAAAGAAGTCAATATATACTTCTTTCATTATAGAAGGGATTCAGTAGTGTATCCCAAGCTGTGGAATGTCACTAGAAAAATGGAAATCATTGTCCTTATGTGAAATGTATACAGATAGTTCTCGATTTATGACCATAATTGAGCCCAAAATTCCTGTTGTTAAGTGAGACTTTTGTTAAGTGAGTTTGCATCATTTTACAACCTTTCTTGTCACAGTTGTTAAGTGAACCACTCCAGTTGAAAAATTAGTAATCCAGTTAAGTGGCTTCCCCATTGACATTGCTTATCAGAAGATCGCAAAAGGTGATCACATGACCTTGGTATACTGCAAATGTCATTATGAATCAGTTGCCAAGCATCTGAATTTTTATCATACGATCATGTGTGGTTGCTAAGAGCCAATAATTAGTTGATTGCGCATAATCAGTCAATCATTTTGCTTCAAAAACTGCCTTCCCTTCACATATTGTAACTTATTTTTGCTCATTGTTTTAGTCATTGTGCTTTATTCCTTACTGAATTCTGTGTTAGGTGGCTGAAATATGACATTTAATTAACTGTAACTGGCAGTTTTAAACTTAGTATGTTAAATTAACCATAATTGAACTTTTGATCATGGCTTAGAGACACAATAATTGGGTTAACAGGGCATGCTAAGAAAACCAAAATCCATATTTTGATTTATTGTAATATGTGAACTATTCCACTGACTTTTTAAATGCAATAAAGGAAAATTATCCAGGTCACTGTTTTGGTTTGTTACTTGGATATCTCTTTTAATTAATTCAAGTTGCCTCAAATCATGAGATGGGCAGCGTATAAATTTAATAAATAAATATTAAGAAAGCAGCCACTTTCATCTTTATGTCCAGTGTAGCATCTTTTCCATATCATTTTTATCATTTTTAAATTCACTTTCAGATCAGTCTCAGTCTTGTCCAGTAAAACTTGTTCCTCTTCTATAACATCTTTTAAACACAGTCTGTCTATAAACGTAGATACTCTTAAAATTAACTTCTGAGCCCATTCTTCAAAAATATATTTCAATATGTTCAATGTTAATGTTAAATGTTAAAACATTTTGCTGCATTCTGCATTAATAAGTCAAATATAAACTTTCTTCTCTAACTGCAATTTTTAGTTTTTTCTGGTTCCCTCTACTCTCCAGCCTTCAAAGTCTCATCTTGTCATTTTTAAGGAGAATTCAAAAGAAAAGCATTTTCCCATGCTTATAATTAATTCAAAAATCTTATTTTAAATCCCTTATCCCATTTGTAACTGTCCAGAATCAAAGTTCTAATAATCTCTGGTGCTGTACAACTTATCAGCCCAAAAGTTCCCTACAGCTGAAATTAACCAACAGTTTTCAAAAGTGATTAGTAAAGGAAGTATTTGAGCCCAGAGTCTTTTTGAAGGCAATAACTATGGCTTGAGCAAAAATATGATTAGTCCCCTCGTCTTCCAGAGCTCTAAACCTTCCAGAAACTGCAGTCTTGCAGTCTCCTCATGAGTAGCAGATGATTGGAGCACTTGTTTCTTGTCCAAAGAGCAATTCCTATTTCCTTGTCCAGAGAGGAATTATGAAGAACCAGTCTACTCTCTGGCTGTTCATTCTTTCACCATTGTTGGCTTTGCTTTTAGCAGAGCTGTCTTCAGTTCTCCATTGTTCCTCCAGAAATCCTTCCATTTTTACTTTTGATATTGCATTCTGCAATTTTGTATGTACTAGTGGACCAATCATTTGCTTATTTGTCTAGCGTTAACGTATTCCACTGAGTTCAGAAAAGATAATTTTATGTTTATTATATATAAGTTAACTAGTTTGTTCTTCATTCTTAATTCCCTATAGTTACCTTTAATCATAAGGTACATTTAGAAAAGTGCATTATAAACTGAATTCAGCTCACGTACAGGTTCAAGAAGTAGACATTGAAGTATATTTTAAAAGTGAACCCTATAAATACCTTTTCATATCTAAATCAGATAACCGTACCTCTTAGACTGTGCTCTTCAACTTGAAGGTTAATGAATTCTGGAGTTGTAAATGGTTAGTCTGTTTTTTAGAAGGCCTGGTCATACTTTTTAGGTCGATATCTCTGCTTGTAGAAATGAATTTTCCATTAAAGCTTAAGTAGATATAAAGCAAAGAAAAATGGCAAGTTGTATACATGAGTGTAAACATCACGTTTTATCATGAGTGATGTTTATTTTTCTTCATTCCTTCTTTGGGAAGTAATTATTTACATCATTATTTACAATATTGATATTTCACCCCTTTACAAAGTAAAGACAGAATATTTACCTTTTCCCTCTTCCCTCAAAGCGCATGACAGTGATACCATATTAGCCATGTATATGTATACAGGTTAGGACAGGATGCCAAAAACATCTCATTTTTAAATGTTTTCAGGCTTCATCAATAGAGAAAGCATGCTTGTCTATAGGGAAAGGATACTTGTCTCTGTACTTTATCATATGATTGAAAGGATACAAATTATATACAATTACCTCCTATATTTTTATTCAATATTTTGTGATTACAATAAAGTGTTTCAGATATGGATGTCCTCATCATTTTTTGATTCAAGCAACAGTTGTTTAAGAAGAAACTTGTGATTTCCTGAGATACCACTTCCTGCTTTTTAACAAAGAATTCATTCACTGAATTTGAAGAAGCAATTGCTTTATATTGTATAGAATGTGAAGGATGTGTGTTTGCGTTTTATTTTTATTTTTATAATCATAATGTACACTGAAGATGGCATTTTTTTCGTTGTATGAGGTGCAATGACAATAAAGTAAACTAACTAACTATATATCTCCCCCTCTTTTCTGAAACTGATTGCCCTTTGCTATGTAAGGTTGCTAATCTTTGCTGAGATTTATTTTATTTATTTATTTAATTAAATTTATATACCGCCCCATTCCGGAGACTCGGGGCGGTTCACAACAACTATTTCTAAAACTTTAAAAACCCTTTAAAAACCCCTCAGTCAGGAAGGGCTTGTCGGAAGAGTAGGGTCTTCAGCTCCCGGCGAAAGGTCTTCAAATCCGGGAGCCTCCGAAGTGCGGGGGGTA
>JANHFL010004390.1:23797-41643 GCA_032468155.1 Oxyrhabdium leporinum
TGCGGGGGACAATAATTCTCCCCCAATAGCCAGAGATGGAGTTACCTGGCTATGCCGGGATGCAGGAAACCACAGCCCATAACCCATGAATGGAATTTATTTTAATCAGTGAAAGGATTAAAAAAATTTAAAAATGTGAGAAAAGATGACAGAATTTAGCTGTGAAAGAAATGTGCAGTAAGATAAAAGCTGTACATTTTAACTTGAGAAGACTGAATGGCACGAAAAAGGCAATAAAGGCATATTTTTGAGATAATCCTCCAACCACAGAGGAATAGCTGTAAAACAGCTACATTGTAGTAAGAAGAGAAGAAACAGAAAAACAGAACTGGGTACCATCCCCAATAACAATTCTGCACCAAAAGAAATTATGTCAAAAGCAAGGATAGGGTAAAAAAGAAGTTGGCCAGTGACAGTCCTGAAGAATCCCAATGGAAAGGTGAACCAAAATATTAACAGAGTTTAAGAATGAACAATGAGAGAGATCCAATTCAATAAAAAGGAAATAAAGTCAAAAGACATGAAAGAATAGTAACAAGGCTGGAATAATAATGGGCTTTTTTTTGTCAATGACCTTTACAGATTTTCCTATTTATTCTTCTCTAATACTTCTTAAATTATTTCTAGCACTATTAACCATGATCACTAGCCTTCCATAACCTGAGTAACCTTTACATGCCTGGTTTTCAACTTCCAAAATTCTCAGCAATGACTATCTATGCAGGTTGGGGAACTCTTAGTCATATGTCTGAAGGATGCCTAGACAGGAAAGGGTAACCTGGTTGATTTCTTTTCTTTCAAACATCTATCTTAATATGGAAGACAATCATTTTGACTTTTAATGTTGAATTTTATGCTTACCAAATCTGGCATACTCTGATTATTTGTTGGATTCTTCTTGTAGGAATAAGCAGGGAAATTCCCTGGAACAACTAAAAACATGTACATTGTAGGAACCAATTTACATTACTTAGTCACACTCTAACATGCTATTTAACACTGTAAAATGGTGCAGACAGCAGTGAGGGAATAAAGGGGAACTTATCAAATTTGTAAATGACACTGAACTAGCAGGAATAGCCAACATTCCAGAAGATAGCCTCAAGATACAGAAGGATCTTGACAGACTTTAACACTGCCTTTTCTAGCGAAATGAAATTCAATAGTGAGAAAAGTAAGGTTTTACACTCAAGATTAGAAAAATCAAATATAGGTACAGATTAGGTGAAACCTGGCTCAATAGTGAGAGTGATCTTGGAGTCCTAGTGGGCAATCACTTAAATATGAGCCAGCAGTGTACGGCAGTAGCCATAAAAGCCAATGCAATCCTAGGTTGCATTAACAGAAGGACAGAATCAAGATCATGTAAAGTATTAGTACCGCTTTATAAAGCCTCCATAAGACCACACTTAGAATATTGCATCCAGTTTTGGTCAACACATTATTAAAAAGATGTAGAGACTGCAAAGAGTGCAGAAAAGAGCAACAAAGATGATTAGGGGGCTGGAGGCTAAAATATATACTTAGTAAGACCATGCCTGGAATACTGCATCCAGTTTTGGTCACATTTCAGTAATTAAATTAATTTCAATTCAGTTTATTACGGTCATAGACCAGAACAAATAAAAACAATCAATAAATATACAATTAAAAATTCTAGTATAACATAACTAAAATCTATGATAAAATCCAGTGTATCAATTATACATGATCTAACTATACTAAAATTACAATCCATAATCTGTGTGGCCCATTGTCAGTTTAATACAAAAGGGAAAGGAATAAGCAGAGCAAAGGATTTGCCACATTTGTTATATAACATAACTATGGTGGAGATGTGTTTCTGATGAATCCCCAGTGCTGCTGCGCAGAATCTAGCCACCTGCACTGGTTATGGACTGTTCATCCGTAAGCAGCCACTATACTTGCCGTACAGGATGGCCGATAGAAGCGTATGCAAGCGAAAATGTGGTTTGCTGACTCCAACTAGCTAAGATAGCTGACAGGAGTAACAACAGATCTAATGGCGTCTGGAGCCAGAAACAACGGAGCTTTCCCTAAGTCCGTTTGCCTTTCGATGACCTCTGCCTTTTGTTGCAAGGTTTGTTTTGGTTGGTCGTAGTCCATCTTGAGTACTGAATCCGAGGAGAAGCCTAGTTCTGCAAGGTTGGACTTGACAACCTTGTTCCATGATGAAAAAAAATGTTGAGACTTTGGAAAAAGTGCAAAGAAGAGCAACTAAGATGATTAAGGGCCTGGAGACAAAAACATATGAAGAACGGTTGCAGGATTTGGGTTTGTGTAGTCTAGTGAAAAGAAGGACTAGGGGTGACATGATAGCAGTATTTTAGTATTTGAGGGGCTGCCACAAAGATGGGGTCAACCTATTTTCCAAAGCACCTAAAGGCAAAACAAGGAACAATGGATTGAAACTAATCAAGGAGAGAAACAATTTGGAATTAAGGAGAACTTTTCTAATAGTGGATACAATTAACCAGTGGAATGGCTTGCCTTTAAAAGCTATGGGTGCTCAATCACCAGAGGCTTTTAAGAAGAGACTGGACAGCCACTTGTCTTGAATGGAATAGGGTCTCCTGCTTGAGCAGGGGTAGACCTCCAAGGTCTCTTCCAACTCTGTTATTCTGTTATCTCCTACACCCTTTTTCTTCTGGATATTTAGCCATTGTATCTGAAAAGGATACTTGGTATTCAGAGGCTTGCATGCTATTTACTTATATGGGTAATAAAACTGTTCTCCTAATGTGAACTTCTTTTCCTCATCAGTATAATGGCATGTACTTTTTAATCTACTAACTCAATTTCCCAATTGTACCATTATGCAGTGATGACACTGCAGCACTGAAAGAATGAGTTGTATTTTGTAGTCCAGAATCAAGATTATGGTTTGCATCTCATATAGGCTGCTTGAATGCAGATTAATAATACAATCCCAAACTGAGAAAAGAATGAAAATATAAAACAGCAAAGATCTGCTAATGTTATTTTACTCTTTAATGGGTTCAGTTGCTTATTATTTCATCTTTGCAAAAAAAATACATGTACAAATTATTATTACACTGTGATTTCAAAAATAAGGGGGCTAGCCCTGCACTTAAAGTACAATATCCTACATGTTTGGCATAATATTAATCACAGTATGAGATAATTTTATATAATAAATATAAACCCTAAAATGAGAAGTGCAGAACAAAAATAACATTCAATATCAACTCTAAAGGAAAATGAATACATTATGAGAATTAGCCTTTTTTTCTTTGGGAATGATACTGAATGTACAGCAGAATTTTCAGCAAACCTCCTTCAGGTAAGCATAAGGAGGTAAAGCCTAAGACATAAAACTGCTCCGATGTATCTAGCAACTCCATCCTTCTTTCTCAAGAGATTCAAGGAGGACAGATTCATCTTTACCACGGTTAGGTCAGCAGGATGATGAAAGTCATGTCCTTAAGATGCAAGACCCAATAAAAAGCCTCCGACAAACCCACCAGACACCACGATGTTCTGTTTAAGAAATTCCGTTGACTGAAAAAGAAAGAGGTTTATGTCAGATTGTATAGATGCACTGGATGCTAACCAATGAACAGTTATATACAAAGATCCTGCTATGCTGTTTGGTTATTCATATCAGACATGGACAGACAACCCATGATCCAAGGGGATCTTCTAATGCTTTTTTTGGACAACTTTCAGTCCAACATTATTTGATGAAGTTGTGGCAACTGGTTCAAAATAATTAAAAACAAAATCAAAATATTAAAACACATATACTTAGCTTTCAATAGGCTTAACACACTTCGTTTACTAAATTCCTTTATTCCCCAAATTTGAAAAAAACGTGATAAAAATTCCAGCTCTTTTTAAGTGATGTCCGCACTGCTTAGATAGTTATATTACAATATCTAACTTCTTTCTGGGAGGTACAGTATCAAACATACTAATCCAAAGGTGGCCCATGAATGAAAGTTTCTAATAGACAACTTTAAATAGTTTATTATATAAATCAAAATCCAGAACCTTAATACATTCTTCTCTGAAAGTTTTGAATAAAAAGGGGTGAATGTTTGTTAATAAATTTTAAAAACAGAGCTTTTTGTTTGTTCGTTAGTAACAAACCTTTTAGGAATATAGGAATATTTAAAAAATGCACAATCACCATAAACCACCAAGGCATTATATAGTAATTAGGTAGTAAATTATCAAAAGCATTTTTAAAGTATTTTATCTCAAAGTATCAATTTAAGTGAGGTCCATCTAGACAAATCTATTATTATTTTAAAATATATTATTTATATTACTATTCAGCTGTCTGAGATACATCTCCAAACTGCAGATTCAGTGGTTACTGCAGATTCAGTGGTTTCAGCACTAATCTCACAGAATTGTTCTCAGTTTCATGAAATAATTCAATTTTTCAATCATTCCTCCTGCCAGTAAGAATGCTTCACAGCTCAGTGTTGAATCCCTTATTATTCTCTTGATGAACTCTTTCTGTTATGTGCTCTGAATTTGTATTCCAAATTCTATCCTACATATATGCTGACAACTTTCAGATTTGTTTGTCCCTTCTGTGGATAACAATAATGTGGGAAATTTTTTATAACTGCTATGATTTCAGATTGGATGTGCTCCCACTGTCTTAAACTGAACATAGTATGATAGAGGTCATGTATTCTGATACTCTGATCGTCTCATCTCCACCTATTTCCCATTTCTCACTTTGTCAGTTCTGAGCTACTGGAAGCCCAAGTGAGTGATATATCAATTTAATTTTTTTTTTATTAAAAAACAAAAATCCAAAAACAAAAATCCCACAACCTCCTAAAACTTGCCATTTCCAAGGAATGAATGCCCACAGCATCTATAAACATTTCTTGTTTAATGTCCTCATTTGTATCAGACTTGGATTATTATAGCAGTTTATGGAGTGGGCAAACTAACACTTCATTTTATACCTTGATTCATGACCAGTATGCTGTTGTTCATATTTTAATGCACTTTTCTTACTCTGCTTATGTCTCTCAATAATGTTACATTAGGCCTGGATTATTTGATTCTACTACATAGTAGCATATTCAGGGCCCTCATAAAAACTTTTTCTCCTGGCTCCCATTTCTCTGCAATAGACTCTTACTAATATTGAAGTTGAAGATGAAGTTGCTTAAAAGCACTAACATTTCTTTATCATCATGAACATTTCAGTTTAGAAACGCCTTCAATAATTTATATTTTTGTATCATTGGTTGCTTTATTCCATGACAGCACTATCCTTCTTTATCACATTTATATCTTACCATAATCTTAGCAGTTAACATGATATAAAGAAAAGCAGTGAAAGTAACATTAGCATAAAATCAAAACAATGTAACAATAAAATATCAAGAATAAAACAATCCGCCAAATAAAAGATGATCCAATTTAATTAGAATGCCACCTGGACAGTTCTGTTTCAGTATCTTTCTGGATAAAATTAGTGAGGGGATCAGCTTGATTTTCACAGGAAGATTGTTGCACATAACTGGCCTTGCTACCAAGAAGTAACTCCTTTTATCTCCCAAAGTGGGACACTAGAAACATTTTCTCCATGGATGACCTAATTGATTAGGCTGAGTCTGGTTGGCACAAGCAGCCCTGTACCCATGTGCCAAAACATAAAGGCTTTTGTTAGGTCAAACGAGCTTCTTAAATTGCACACAGAAGCTAATTGGTACCTAGTGCAGAGCCCCAAAGCAAAGAATGTAATATGTTTGGGCAGCAAGTGCCAGTATTATATAGGCCACTGTATTCTGCATGAATTATTGTCCCTGAATTATATTTAAAAGGAGGTTAGACTATTACAAAGTGCTTTGCAATAATCTAACTTGGTGGTAAGAAGGGTGCAAGTTACTGTAACAAAGTTCTCTTCTGCCAAGTAATGCTGTAACTGATGCACTAGTCAGTGCTGGGCAAAGACCCTTCAAATCACAGCTCCCACCTGCTGTACTAGCAAAAGCTGTAAGACTAGAAGAATCCTCAAATCCCGAACCTGCTTTTTCAGGGATAGTGCCCATCTTCCATAAGAACACTGATGTCAATGGCAAACAGTACCTTTGACTGGGCATGATTACAGTTTGATCTGTGCCTTCCAATCTCTGATGGTCTTCAAGTACCCAGAAAGGACATCAACAGCATTTCTCCTACTTACAGGGGTAGTGATTGATCATCACCAGGATATGATGATATAGTGTACCCTGAACTATCAGATGACCTAACCGAGCACAGTGAACAGGAGAGAGAAGAGCAAGGCATGCAGAATTCTGCAGAGCAGAGATCACTGACTCACTTCCCCTTTCCTACTACCACTGTCTCCATCTGCTTTCCGAGGAAGGAGTGGAGCATTGCAAGATATCTGCAATCCTGAATCCCATAAGGCCATCTACTACAATACCATGGTGATAGAAACCCACTGAGGACCAGCAGAAGTGACCTCCCCTTAGGAATCTAAGCATTTTGCTGTGCAAACTGGCCACATTAATCAGGTGGAGAACATGGCATTAACCTTCTAACAGAGTTACTCTAAACAGGCACACAGGATGACAGTCTATTGTAGGTCTGAACATGGGCATATACTCATGCTTGGTAAGAATCACTTTTCATCTTCCTCTACCAGCATTTTAGCAATTATTTCTGTTGATTCAATTTCTGGAAGTCCTCATAAAACAAAGAAGCAACTAGAATTAGAAAGAAGCCACTCAGAAGCAATTTTATATAGCTCTAGGCTTGCCTCCCATTACTAGTGATTTACCGAGCACTGTAAAGCATTGTCTGGTTGGATTTTTGGGAAATGCCCCAAGTGTTCTCTAAAACCCATTTGGATCCATTAGGCATTTGGACAATCCAAATGTGTTTGTGCATCTCCCAGGGTTTTGGATGGCAATCAATATCATCTGGATCAGGTATAAGCTATAATAAATAACAGTAGTACTACTAATTGAAAAATGTAATACATAAAAAATACAAAACTGTAGACATGCAAAAATATTTATTGTGAGTAACAAGGCCCAGCATGTGTCAAACTGTGGGTAATGGAATCATAGATAACGTCATTTATATTTATCATTTTTTTAAAGCTTGGAGAAACAGTTATGATTCTAACAGCATGCATTTGGGGTATTACATTTATATTATGATCATCCTAAACCACTAAAACAAAACTCCAATTTTGTTTTGTTTTTTAATCTGTTACTCATTCTTCAGATTCTTCAAATCTCTGTTAGAGACGTATTAATGCAAAATCTGCTTTGGTAAAAAGCAATTTATTTTCAGCATTTTATAACTTATAATAATGTATTATATTATTATTTATAATTACTATTATAAAGCTCTTGAAGGGAATAAGAAACTAGAAAATAAAAGCTTAACATTCTTGTTTTTCTTCCTGCACTGTAATTCAACAATGCTTTTTAATACTAGTATAAATGATTCAAATAACTCCTAAATAAAAACTGTATAAGTATACTTCTACTAACCTGTTACACTAAAAGTAGAGGTATATGGCAATTTAAGATTATCACATTGATTATAATACAGGATTTTGTAGTCTAAAGCCAATGCATTTCTAAAATTTGTTTTTAAATATTCCATACAATTCTTCACCTAAAAAAGTAGGCTTCTGGATGGTAGGCAAGAATAGTACAATAACAAACACACATAAGCACAATATAAAACACCCAACCAACTGAACCATATTAGAATAAAGAAAAGAACAACAGTTAAGGTTCTTATCAATGAACAGTCAAATATTCCAGGTAAGCAGCAACTTGTTTCTGACAAGTTCAGAGTAAAGCTAGACCATATGAGACACATCATGCTGAAGATCTATTAAACATTTTTTCCCTCAATGCGCCAGCCATATACCAAGAAATTACACAAAATCAATATGTAAAACCAATAATACGTATTTTACCTCTTCAATTAATGTGTTGATTTCTGGTGCTGCTTTGTTTGCACGTTTTTTGAGCTGCTTTTTTGCTTTATTTACATCTTTTTCAACTCTTTTCCAATCAATCTGTATGTAACCACTATGGCTAGCTATCTAGGAACATAAAAGAATTTTAAGAATACAAGAAATAATATATCTGCATTGAGCAAAATAAAAGATCGTCTGGATATAAAAAGCCTTATACTAAATAAACAAACCTATTCTTACTTGTGAGCTGGTTGAGGGGCCTCAGGAAATGATGTCTGTGTCAGGCAAAACAGAAGTAGGCCAAAAAACCCCACCGATATATGCAAGAAATATCTCAGCCCACCCATAGAAAGTTCTATTCGTATCATGCTCCACTTTCTCTACTTCCTCTGCAGCAGGGGAAACGGGGTGAGTGCAAAGATACCACTTTTTAGCCCAGTTTGATCCCCAAATATGTACCGGCCACCCACAGTCATGTATATGAGATTGGTAGAACTATAAATTTATGAAGCTCCATGTAAGGCAAAAAAACTAAATAATAAGCTACAAAAGATTTTCCACCACAGTATTCTGCTGCACCAATAGCAAATTGAACAGACACATGACGGCATGATTTCTGAACATCTGTAGTAGAATGTGTGGATATGACCTTGGATGATGAGGAAAAGAGTTGCTGCCTTGGACAAGAGAGATTCAGAAGCCTGCAGTCACTTAATAATCAGAAAAAAAAACTTCAGATGGTTAAAAGTGGCAGCAGGAAGTCTGTATTTGCAAGATTCTGTTAATGTAGCCTTATAATAAAGTAGATTTCGCTCATTTAATTGAGCTTCCTGTCTGGCTTATCTGGGAGGGCTAGCAACATTGTGGATGTCACACCTGGTGCTGCCATCAGGATAAGGCAGAAACATAATTTTTAAAGATTTAAACTACATATTTATGGCAGAAAATAATTACAATAGGGGATATTATTTTTGTCATTTCACATTACATATCTTCCTAGACAAAATAACAACATGTATCAGATCCTTAATCTGAAATAGGTTTGTTCTCCTTATGAGCTCACATTAACTTTTACCTAAAAGCCAAACAGGTTTATTTGAGTACAGTGTGTTTTAAAATGTGCATATCTGGATTTTGCATAAAGCCTGTAATATTTTTATACAAATAGAAATCTGTACAAAAATGAACAAAGCAACATTTTTATTAAGATGTATTTATTAAGATGTACCTAACTACGTTGTTTTGCAGATGGAATGTATTTTCTCTTCCTAGTTATTAGCTTCTTTCTCAAGTACACTTTAAGAAATAGGGTGATCTCTATGGCAGATTGGGAATATGTAAAATGATTAACTTCTGTAAGTCGGTTCATTTGATTGGTTGTTAATTATATACTTATCTTATTTTCTATTTTAAAAATAGTTTAAACACTTCTGAAAATCTGCTTACATAACCCCCTTAAATATTTATTTGTATACTGCCTTTATTATTTCTACAAATAACTCAAAGCAGTGAACATATCTAATAGTCCTTCCTCCTCCTGTTTTCTCACAATAGCTATGTGAGATGGGTTGGGCTGAGAGAAAATGACTAACCCAAGGTCACCCAGCTTGGCTTTCATGCCTAAGGCGGAATTTGAACTCATGGTCTCCCATGAGTTCAAATCCCTCTATTTAACCTATTTTTCTAGGTTCCATTTCCTTTTCTATATGCAAAACACTTAACTGAGTTATCTGAATTCACATTTTCAGAATAACCACCTACTTGTAGCAGAAGAAAGCCACCACCTACTGCAGTTGCTGCAAGTTTTCCAACCCTCTGAAACAAAAATCCTGCACACCTAAGAAAGAAAAAGAGAAATAAAATTCAGTAAGTCTGTGTAGACCAGGAGTATCAAACTCAAGGCCCACGATGTGGTTGGATCCAGCCCGCGGGCCCATTCTGGTCTACCCAATGCAAAGAGGAAAGATCAGGCCAGTCTGGATTCGGCCTGGTCTACCCAATGCAAAGAGGAAATATGCCAGCAGTTTGGGGAATGGTGCCAAATTAGCCACACCCACCCGGTTGGCCACACCCACCCAGTCGGCCCTCCCTCCTACGCCCGAGGTCAACCACAGCCCTGATGCGGCCCTCAATGAAATTGAGTTTGACACTCCTGGTGTAGATTTACTGAACACCTACTTTCAAATAAGCATTCATAAGACAATGGGCAATAAAAACATGGTGTTATATTTAAATGTGAAACGTACAGGAAATATGCCAGAATACTGACAGTGCAGAGGAAGTAATGTCAGAATAACACAAGCAATTAAGTCATATTAAAATGCAGTCATAATCTGCTTTTTAAAATAAATACAGCTTCTGTAACTTGATACACTGAAACTTGCACAATATTTAAGGAGAATGTGCTACCCGTAACATACAATGGATGCTGTCAAATATAAACTGTATCATCACTCTACCACATACTCCAATGTTGAATATATTTGTTCAGTCTCTTTCAGCCCAATTACACTGTATTTTTAAAATATATTATTCTCTAACATTAGCTTTTATTTCTGGGAGGATCATTTTTAAGCTTCTTGCACATTGTTACATAAAAATAGTTTCTGGTAACTAAAACCTACCTATCTACCCTCATATTTTTATATTCATTTTCTTTTCAAAAATTACAACAAAAACATTTTTAAGAAACTTTAGCAAATTACTTACATGAATTATTGAAAAAACATTTTACATCTGTTGACTTAATAGTTATATAATTCATCAGACAATAAGTTACTTAATAAAAAAATACAACAAATGAATACATTTATCATTCAATTAAATATTTTTTAAAAGCAGATTAAGTACAGGTAATCCTCAATTTACAGCCACAATGGAGCCCAAAATTTCTGATGCTAAGTGAGAAAGTTAAGTGAGTCTTGCCCCATTTTATGATCTTTCTTGTCACAATTGTTAAGTGAATCACTGAAGTTGTTAATGGTTAATTAAGTGAATCTGGCTTCCCCATTGACTTTGTCAGAAAGTCACAAAGGTGATCATGTGACCCCAGGACACTGCAACTGTCATAAATATGAGTCAGTTGCCAAACATCTGAATTTTGATCATGTGACCACAGGGTTGCTGCAATGGTCGTAAGTGTGAAAAACGGTCATAAGTCACTTTTTTCAGTGCCATTGTAATTTTGAAATGGTTACTAAACAAACTGTTGTAAGTCTTGGACAACCTGAATATAAAATAAATGTGCCAAATAGAATGTCAAAGTAATTTGTTCTCACCAGCCTGTTATACCACCCATTACAATCTGAGTGGCTACAGAATACTTTTCTACAATAGGTCCAGAATTTCTGCCAAATACACGGTTCCACCAATGGTGACGCCTTGCATATTCTGTTAAATCCAGTACTTCATATGAATCATCATCACTGTCATGTTCTTTAAAAGAAATTGAAAGTTAGACATTTTCTACATTTTAAAAAGTTGTAAAACTACAGTATTCAAACATATGCTACCTTGAATAGCAAATTATACAAATTATTATTTATGAAAATGTATGTAGCATCCCAACTCACTCTCAGTGACCCTGGGTGGCTTATAAAGATAAAAATATAATATAAAAATAATAAAAAGGCAAATACCCTCCCCCCCCCCATGATGTCAACAATCAAATGAATCATTTGAGGAGCTCCATCCTACTCTGGTGTCCCCATGCTTGTTGACAAAACCAGGTCTTCAGAGTCTTATGAAAGAGTGTCAAAGTGGGAGACAATCTTATATTTTCTTAGTAATAAAAACAATGATAAAGAGATGTTAGTTTAATTACCTTTGAAAATATTAAATATACCAAACAAATCTAGATTTGGAATCTCCATCAATGCTCCCAATATATTACTATATTAGTAGACCTTACTTAGTAATTTTGTAACCAATGCCCACATTTACCATCTTTGCAGTTATGCAGAACAAATGAAAACTGAAGATTGTAAGAATAGTCTCATTAATTTTTCGCTTAGTGACTGCTTCATTTAATGATCAAGTTACTAATACCAACTGTGGTTGTTAAACAAGGACTACTTGTATTATATTCTTTAAAATGGTATTACGGACTTGAAATTAAAGTTGATTAATCAAAATCCATCTGTTTAAAGTATATTGGACTCTCCAAATAAGGTTC
Source organism: Oxyrhabdium leporinum (assembly GCA_032468155.1). Taxonomy (NCBI): domain Eukaryota; kingdom Metazoa; phylum Chordata; class Lepidosauria; order Squamata; family Cyclocoridae; genus Oxyrhabdium; species Oxyrhabdium leporinum. Next base: position 35,938 of record JANHFL010004390.1, read on the forward strand.
TTAAAAAGTGTATCAGATTTTTTCTATTGGAGATAAAAAAAATGTGAGGACTCATTAAACTATATGAAATGTTTAGACACTACATTTCTGGAGTAGTATTTTAATAGACACTAATAGATTTATGGGAAATTATCTCAACAATAAAGATGCCATGTTGAATTATTTACCAAAAGTCTGGAATTTGATTAAGGAATTATGGTTGTACTAGTTATGGATTGGGGTTGGGAAGAAGAATGATGTAGTGAAATTGGAAAAGTAATGTTCCAATTATTCCAGATAGTAAGGATTGGCTCTTGGAAATGTTAGAATTCTGGAAAAGTATGTTTAGTACAATAGAACATCAGTATGTTCTACTAATCAAAGGATGAAGAAATATGTTTTTCTTTGGCATAAATTTTATGATTAGCATTGGGTATTTTTGTCATAATTATTATATAGTATTATATGGTATTTTTTGAAAATTAGTGACTATGAGTTTTACATATGTTAGACTTTTATTTTCAACGAACTCTTTAGTGCTGTAATTGGTTATATTTTGTTTATGGGTTTTGCCTGGAATGGTGTCTTTTTCTTTTAATGTTTTCACTAATTATTTAATTTAAAAAAATTCTTATCTCTTGAATTAAATGTTGCTTTTATTGTATATTTTAGTAGTCTGTCTATATTTTGTAAACTTCTAAAAATAAAGAATAAAAATTTAAAAAGGCTCTATTGTTTTTACATAACCAATCAACCAGGTTTCCATTAGCTGTTAAGAAAGAATGTACTGTTATATAAATGGATCTGGAATTACATTCTAATCATATTTTCATAAGAATCAGTAGAACAGAAAACTATGTTTATCGTAACTAAAATAATTTTTAATTAACTGTAATGTGGTTTGTAAGTTTCTATGCCAGAGATGCCCTAAATACATTCTATTGTTAAGATTTGTGGGTGACAGCTTACAACTCTCCTTTAGTTTGATTTCTCTTTCTTCTTGACCAAAGACTGTACAGTAGTAACAGGAACTAATATAAACTGAATCCAGAATAAACTCCTAAAATTCCTCATACATTATAGCCATTAGAAGTCCATAATCTTGAACTTCACATCTGTTAACTCCTTTAAAATTACATGCACTGACACAGCTTTTATGACATAGGAATGAAAGAATAATAAAAGTACTCATATTACAGACATGAAGAAAAATTAATATGGTCACCACATATTAGAATGCGTTGCAAGAAAGATATATATAATACCTACTGCAATCAAATTTTCAAAATATATTTTCAATGGTCTTTAATGATAATTCTAATTTTAAAAGGATAAATACAATTTAGGGAAAAAAGAAACATAAGTAAAATGAATTTTATGAATCTACTTCAGCTAAAAGTAATTATAGTAATAAACTGTGAATAAGCTATGGTTTCCAGTTCTATTTTCAGTTGACATTTTCTCAACATCTCTAATTTAAAATATAAAAATTAAATTTAGAATTATAAATACAATAAATGCAATACAATGAGAAAGTGGCACTATTCTCAAGATCAGTGCGTATAGTCAAGGCTATGGTTTTCCCAGTTGCAATGTAGGCTGTGAAAGTTGGACCATAAGGCAGGCTGAGCGCCAAAGAATTGAGGCCTTTGAACTATGGTGCCCGAGAAGACTCCTGCGAGTCCCTTAGACTGCAAGGTGATCACACCAATCAGTCCTAGAGGAGATCAATCCTGAGTGCTCTTTAGAAGGCCAGATCCTGAAGATGAAACTCAAATACTTTGGCTACCTAAAGACTCATTGGAGAAGAGCCTAATGCTGGGAACAATTGAGGGGAAAAGGGGGCAGCAGAGAATGAGGTGGCTGGATGGAGTCACTGAAGCAGTCGGCATGAGCTTAAATGGACATGGGGGATGGTAGAGAACAGGAATGCCAGGAGGAACATTGTCCATGGGGTTGCGATGGGTCAGACACGACTTCGTGACTAACAACAACAATTCTCAAGTTCAACATTTTACAAAACTAAACAGGTTTACAAAACAGGTTGAGTGGTGGAATAGTCAAAAGGCAATAAATTATCATTTAACTATTTAAAAATGGAGTAAAATGGCATCTCATAAAATGGCCTAACAATTTAAAAAGGCTGGGCTTGATCAGCACACAAAACATGTTTGTCTAGTTTGGTTGAGCATATTGCAATTAATCCATAAAACTGGGGTAGCTGAGTAATTTTTTAAAATTTAATAAGTGTCTCATGTGAACAGAACCACCTTATTTTGAATTAGAGCCTAACAGTGCCAGTTGTTTGACACCAATTTTGAGTTCCCTCAGAAGCAAAGAAGCAAAAGTAAAAACAATTTGGACCATGTATCTTGCTTCCTCCTATCAGTTATGGGAACATCTCTCAGGAAAAGAACACATATGGATAAACACCATTATCTTTACAGTATTTACTTTGCTTCCTATCACACTCTCCCGGAGTCCCAGAAATTAACAGAAAAATAAATTCCATGATAAATAAAACACACCCACCTACAACCAAACAAAACTATTGGAGCAAAAATATCTTGAGTGTATTCATACCCAATGTTGCAGGACAGGCTGGAAGGGTGTTTATTTCCTGGTCCTATGGTAGATTCAGCTCCAAATGACACATGCCATGAAAGGGGGTAATTACACATACACAAAATGTATCCAGTGATCTTATTCAATTGCTACCAAGTGCAGACTGAACAATGAGCCTCAGCCCATCCTCTCAAGTGAACACGGTATATGCATTTCTAACTTGTTTACATGAACACAGGGGCTCATAAACTATCTCCAGTCGTATCTTGATTACATAGGGAGATGGCAGGGAGGGAACTTAATTTCTACAGAGCAGAGTGGATGGGCGCAGCATCGGGAACATTCAGGCAAACTAAGAGCGGAAATTGGCAAAGGCAATCGTGGCTACTAACCACGATACTGCTCCAAGACCCAAGGTAGCATAAGCTCTGAATCGCCTGGCTTATGACTGTCCCCGTGAGGCATCCGGTTGGCCATTTTGGGAGCTGGCTTTTGGCCTGCTCCTGCGAGGCTCTTTTGACGTGCAATTTCACATCTTTCTACAAGGCGAGCCCCACTCAGGATTTCTGCCTGAGTGTACACAGAATGCACAGAAAGACCGCCGGGTCGCCCCGCCCGCCCTTCACGTTTCCAGCGGGAGTCAGAGGAAAGGGCTGAACCAAACTCCGCCTCGCGCGCTCAACCACTCAGCTCTCGCCCGTCCCTCGGTGCGGTTGGAGGGAGGGTCTTCTCTTCCTGCGCAGAGCAAGGGTAAGAGGAGGCCTGGGGAAAGAGGGCAATTTCTGGCCGAACGGGCCCACGATTTCCTCGAGTAGCGATTGTAATCTCTTCCCGAAACGTTGGCAAGCTCCATTCGGGAAAGCAAGAAGAGCGCCATGACAGCCCTGAGAGAAATAGGGCTCTCACTGACCTGAGGCGGAGCGATTTCTCCGAGACGACATGTTTAGTAGCAACTGGGAAGAGCGGGAGGAAAGTAAACACCGCGGAGTTCCGCTCAGTCGCAACCTACCTCCCCTCACATCATTCTGAACTCCGAAGGTTTCTTGCAGGAACACATGCGCATTACAAAGAAAACAGGCTCGTACACTCGCCTGGATTGTCGCTGAGTAACGTCATCACAGAATCTTCCTGGGGGACTGTGGGAATTGTAGTTTGATTATTGCTCTGTATTATTGGATCCAGTCTTCCCCGCAATTAGGGAAAGAGATTGATATAGACTGTGCCCCCCCACCCCCCGGAATGCCATGTCTCTACAAAACGAAAATAAAAGGCTATTTAATTTCTACATACTGTAGTACTCAGCGGCATTCCGTAAATTGTACTCTGTTTATCTCTCTCACAAGGATCAGCAATGTTACATTACCTGTGCAGTTAAATTCCACCTTGGCAGATCTGGTAAAAAATTTCCCAGAGGTTGTTGTGAAAAACAGAGTAGGGAGTGATGTGTATGAAAGGAATTCAGCAAAGTAGTAATAGAGAGGACAAACGCGGGGAGAGAAATGGCAGCAGAGCAACCAAAGGAGAGGACCTATTTGTGCCTTCCAACATACCTTATCCCAAAAAGACTGGTGATCACATCTATAAAATGTCATCTAGTCGCCATTTCCAAAATAAAAGGTGAGAAAGCATGACAGAGTTATATACACCTTAAAACAGTGGCGAGATAAAATTTTAAAGCAGGGATTCTTAATTTGGGGATTATAACCCCTAGGGTTCAGAAACTTGAATAAGAAAAAAATACTTCATTTTTTACTAATCTCTGACATTTAGCTTGCATTGTTTAATAGAATCAAGTTCATATATTACTATATTTGTTAATTTTTAATAGTTTGATAAGTATATTTGAGCATTATTAGTTTCCTTTGTAGAAGAGCATTGTGAAAAATCAGGAGTTGGTAGGACCTTTCCTGAAACATTAGAAAGCATACCCTTTTGTCAGTTATTACTTCATCTATACATCTGAGTGGCTAGAGCTAGACTAATGTGGGATTAAAATTACAGTGAGTTGAAAGAGAGGAGTAGAAAGAGGAAGAGGATTGTTTGCTTGTGCAGATTTACATGTGAAGCAGATTACAATTGTGTATTGATAAAGTGTTAAAAATCCATTGTGTTGAAATACAATTTATATCTATATGCGTATGCATTAAACTACATTTTAAAAGAGCTCCATTGCACAAAAAGGTTAAAGAGCTTAAATACCAATGTAAAATCTATAGTTGATACTTTATTGATGAAGTGTAGGTGAGATAAAAGCAATTTCATAGGTTACTTTGAAGGCATTAATATTTTGCCCTCTTTTCCTTCCCTTTGGGTCAGATTGATTTTTTCCCCACATTTTTTAACTGCCCATCTCCCTCCAAAGATGGCCATTATAGAAAAAGTGCACAGTACTGTATCACTTAGACCTACAGCTTGTCTGTTTAAAACATGGTTGGCATGGTGGGTGTGGCCACAAAACACAGAAAATAATCTGATGAAATTGCTCTCTGCCATCCTGTTTTATAAGTAGTTCCCTAACCAATATGTTTATTTTCAGTTATCTATAACCAAATCTTTCTGCAATTGTGACTCCCAAAAATATAGAAACAATTGATAAGGAAGTCCTCCCCACAAATATTTGTTGAAATAATGTCTTTAAAAATCTGTTATTTTATGACAGTACCACATTAGAGACCTTTGATGGTACATGTGAGCTGTTGCACAAGAGACTCAGATTTATATTCCCACGGACTATGTTGTGAAAAAAATTGGCTGTGTTTACACAACATATTTATCCATGCTTAACTAATCATGATTTATTTAATTGGCACATTTTTCTACATTCGTATCACACATTAAAAAGTAACCACACAGCTTTGTTTCACACAGTATCCCAATGCAGCCAACTTGTAATTTCTGTTTATCTCAGAGTTGTGAGATATCTGTATCCATTTAGGAGAAAAATGAATTTATATGAGATAACTATGTTTAAAATTTGTACCAGTTTATTTGTATTCAAATTAAACATCCATTTTAAGGCACAGAGTTAATAGCAGAAATACTGATAAACTTTCTCAATTTAATGTTCATATAACTCCTTGCTATATATTTATTTATTTATTTATTTTTTTACATTTATATACCGCCCCATTCCGAAGACTCGGGGCGGTTTACAGCTTATAA
>JANHFL010004390.1:57512-72723 GCA_032468155.1 Oxyrhabdium leporinum
CCCCGCTCCCCCCCCCCCCGGCTCAAGTTCCTTGGAAAGGGAAAAGGCTCCCAACGTGTGTGTGTGTGTGCGTCCCTCCAGAAAAAAGAGTCGCTCGTCTCTCACGAAGGAGACGAGCCCAAGTCGCAGCAACCAGAACCACCCTCGCTCCCTGCGACTGCCACTGCTACGAGGCAGCACCTTCTCCGTTCAGAGTATTTAGCGATGAGCGGCGAAATACCGCCCAGTTACTCCAGATCTGTTAACGGGAACAGGCGCCACTGAGGCAACCGCCCACTCCTTCGTAACGTCCCGCTAAGCTCGGCTCCGTGCCCGGACGGATTCCTCTCGTCACGCGCACAGACGGCGCTCAAGGGAAGCCATTATTTCTCGTTGGTGCCAGAAGAACCACGCCCCAGGCCGTCCCAAGGGGGAGCGGGAGGGGCACACGCGTTGGCAAAGAGTAACCCCTCTCCACACACACACGGTGACAATATCAGTTGCACATCCCCACCGAGGGGGTCTGCCGCCCTGGCGTAGCTGCGATTCGCGCTCGTAGACCCCAAAGCCCTTTCACAGAAATGCAGCCGCTCCACAACTAATTTAAAAGGCGCGTACAAACATGCTGATCATGAGTGACAAAGCCGTTTGATTGACTCACTAATGGCCGAATGATAACCCGAGAATATAATAAAATCCCTCCCTCTGCTAATGTGCATTCAGCGACGAGGATGGAAACCTAAGAAATAGAATGCGGTTGAATGTTTCCGGTTTCTGATTGACCTTTTGAAGTACGTACCACATGTCGGAAAAGAGTGTTGAAAATACGTAGGGATAAGTATTGTGGTAATAAACAAATATAACAGAGGTCTTCATTTCATCGCTACGCTTAGCGCTAATCATGCCTTCAAAATGGCTTTTGATTTCTAAGTCTGCGACTTCATTTGCTTGTTGGAATAGATCCCTTCCCTGTGTTTTTTAATTAAGAGAAAATAGTTCGGTTATTCAGTGCCCTGCTTCTTCGCCGGTCAAATTCTTCAAGTGGCAAAATTTTACAATACCCAGCTAACCAGCATGAAAACCTGCCAGTTTATAAATGGTAGATTTAAAGATGTAAACAAGAAAAAGAGTAGAACACATGAACTTGTCCTAACAAGATCAAAAGACACGTTTGATATCCATATTTTCAGAACCGAAACAAACTTTATGGGTAGGAGAATGCATTTCTTAATTTGTCTGCGATGTTACCTTGTCAAGGCATCAGAATTCAACCCATTTTAAATTAACGTACTGTAGCTTGTTCTAGTTTACAAAAACTTAGGACTACATGTCAATTTAAAAATTATTTAAGGGATGCAAGCCTTTGAAATTTGCCCTGTTTAATTCCTCTTGCCCGACCGCATGTGAGGCTCTCCACATATTGCAACTGGAAGGTCTGAAATACAGCCTCAAATGCATAATGGCTTTAGCTCCTTGATCTAAGAAGCGGCAATACCAAGCTCGAGCGTAGCGCTACAAGAGCGCTACGACTGACGTAAGTCAACAAAGGTCACGTGGCAACGCCTAAGTGCAGTGATTGGCTGCGTGGGCACAGGGAAACGGGGTGGGGAGGGGGGTCACGGTGGCGGCGTGGGGTTCGCTGTGTGACACAATTACAACAACTTTGTTCAGCTGCTGGGGAAGTTTGTACAGGCAACAAATACATCTCACGCGGGCGGGCGCGGGTCCCTATCACCTCGACTCCACTCACTTTTCGCCGCTGGAGCTGGCGGCTCAACAGCGATGTAAACACTGCTCCGTCACCGCCAGCAGCCGCAGCCGCAGCCTCCTCCTCCTTCTCCTCCCCCTCCCCCCCCCCCCAGTCTTCAACGCTGGGGCTCCCTTCCTGCTCCCTCCTCCTCCGATCAGCGGGGCTTCCCCCCGCCTTTCTCTCCCTCCCCCTCTCTGCCGGCTGTTGTTGTAATAAAAGTTGTGGTGGTGCGTGTGTGTCGGGCACCCCGCCCCGCCCGGCACTGGGGGGGTGTTGGGGCGCGCGGGGAGGGGGGCTTGCGATCGTGAGTTAATTACGTTGCGTTTCCATGAAATCGTGTGGAGTGTCGCTCGCCGCTGCTGCCGCCGCTGCCTCTACTGCTTTCGGTGATGAGGAAAAGAAAATGGCGGCGGGGAAAGCGAGCGGCCAGAGCGAGGAGGACTTCGCCAGCCTGACAGCGGAGGAAAGAGAAGTCCTTTCTGACCTCGACAGGTATTCAGACGGCAGCCTCCGTGTTCCGGCTCGTCCGGTGATCTCTCTTGCCCGCCCGCGGTGTACGAGCGAGTGAGTGTGTGTGCGCGTGAGAGGGAGAAAAAGCGAGTGTGAGTGTGGCGGTGCTCTTGGGCCGGAGTCAGGGCTCTGCCCCTGCCAGCGAGTGTGAGGGAGCGCACGGAGCGATCCGTTTGGGGCGGGGTGGACTGGGGGACTCCGCGAACGTGTCTGTTTTGCTCAATCTCTCTCTGTCGCTTGATTCCCCCTTGTGCAGCCGACTCTTCGGATTTTTAAGGCTTCATGAAGATGGCGCCAGAACGAAGGCCTTGCTGTTAAAGGTAAGGGCACTTGGGTGGGGTGGGGGAAAGGAGGTAACCGACCAGGGAGCCACCCTCCCGGGTTTGTGTGTGTGTATTTGTGTAAGGAGCCAGTGTAAGTGTGCTGGAGAGCTGCGGAATTAAACCGTCACCTCGCGACCGTGAGGTTCGGCATCGCGCCGACTACCCCCTTCTTCGCCTGGTTCTCGTGAGAGAACCACTCGGCTCTTCCCTTCTCTGGTCCGCTAGAATAGAAAGCTCCGATTGCCCACTTTCAGGGTTTTATCTAAAAAGTAGGGTAGAAGGTGCCACCCCGATTCTCTCCATTTAGGAGCAATCTATCTGAATAATAAGATCGGGCGATATTTAATAAGGACTGGTTGCTGAAGGCAAAGAACTGGATCGAATTGAATCGCAGAAAATGAATTGATATAAATAGTGTTGAAGAAACGTGGCGCCTCTTCCGTGGTGTGTCACTCTCAGGAATCTGTAGCAAACTGATTTGTTTACTCGTGCTGTGTCCATCTTCCTTGCAACGTGCATCTTCATTGAACGAATTGTTTTTTCTTAAGCTTTTTACTTCGTAGGACGTTTATAGAGAACCGGTTGTAGCGGCTGTTTTTGTACAACTGATTAAAGAGGTATCTTCTTTCAGTTAAAAAAAAAAGTTCTTGGTCCTGTCATTTAGTGAAGTAATGGCTTCTCCTCTTGGCCCAAGATGGCCGGACAGGGAGGAGAAAGAACTTGATGGGAGGAGGTAAACAGAAATAAATACTCTGGAATGTATATGCAAATATGTGTGAAATGTTCGACTTTTTAGGAGCTGCATAGGCTGATGTGTCAGAAGAGTTTTTCCTACTTGAATTTACTAAAAGCAGAATATTGTGTTTACAGAGCTATTGGTAAATCTTATTTAGCATATCTACCTGAATTATATTTAGATACAACAAATTAATTTATGGGACAAATATTATATTACACAACAAGAAAAGGTTTATATTGCATTACTTGAGTTTTTCTTTTCAGTGCTAGTATCTCACAGCTTTAGTTTAGATGTTATGATTTTCTTATTTTAAGAATGATTGTTCATTGAATGTATTGGTTACTTTTGGTATAATATAAGTTTCTCTGCATTTCTTTTATATAACCAAGTAACTTAGCTTAAAGATTCATGATTTAGGATTTTTTTTGATAGAGTGGAAGTTTTTGTTTCTGTTGACATTGTTTTTAAAAAGGCAATCTTTACCAAACGTTGAAATTTTCAATGTCAAATATTTATGAGGGGAGCTGTCTGAATTTGAAATCTTCAAGTATTTAATTTTCTGGCACATGATGAAACTGTACAGTGTATTGAAAGAGTTATTTTTGATGTTTGAAATGTTTGACCACAGTATTAAAGTTTGACATGATTTTGAAGAAAAGAGTTCTAATATGCTATTAATCCCTCTGTAACTTAGTTTATGTATTTATCTACTGGGTATAATTATAGGAAAATCATAGGTTGGGTTTTTTTTTGTTTCATTGGTGTAAGTTTAATGCTTAGTGTGTACTATAGTATATTTTGTGATCTCAGTATTTTAAAATAGGTAGTATATTAAACCTAGATTAAAATTTTAATTGTAAGAACATCAGAAGTCAGATTATTGGTCCTACCTTCACAGAATTGATAAAATTGAATGGCAGGGTTTCAACCATAATTTTTCTCACTATTGCCTGGAAATTAAATGGGAATCTTCTGCATGTAAATTATTTGCTTTGCCATAGTACTTCAGCTCCTTCTTTACATGTATTTCTACTCAGTAATATATCTTATTGAATTTGATAGGGATTACTCCAGGTAAGTGGATATAGCATAAATGGTATCAGAAATTGCACATAAAAAAACATTTTAAACAGCCTATGGTTCTGCAGAAAGAGCGAAGTCAAACAATTCTCATATGCCTTTGAAAATATTAGGGTAGTAACTTTCAGAATTCCCAGCTATCATTTCTGAAACATGTTGTTTCCATCAAATTTGAGATTGAAGAAGACTATGCTAAATATTAAAGTTTATTTTCCAGAATAAGTTACATCAGGCAAAGAAAATGGTACCTTGGTATTCATCATTAATTGGTTCCATGATGATTATCAAAAATGAGTACAAAATAGATTTTTCCCATAAGGAATAACGTAGTGTGTCACAAGGCAAACAAGACAGATAAGTTCTAGGTTGTGCACTGAGTACCAAACAATGAGTACCTGGACAAATTTTTGTGTCAAAATGCGTTGAGTACCAAATTTGATGAGTTTCAAAGCAGTTGAGTACTAGGGTATCACTGTAGTTGAATTATATAGGAGATGAATTATAGATTTGTTATAGACAGATGTGTATATGTAAGTCCAGTATATAAGCATTTTGGGTAAGGTAGCCCAAATCAAAGAAACAGTGATGGTCATAAGTACCTAATGCTTGATGATAATAAGCCAGACAATTCAAGAGACCTCCTCAGTTCAGACCTGATATGCTCCAGGAGTTTTAGTCTACAATGCAGTTTGTATTGTAAGATGTATGGTGTAAGACATAACATTAATTCCTCTGTAGGTACAAGTTTAGGAAAGTTTGCTTTAAGAAATAATGAGAACAGTAGGAAATTGGAGTGAGGAATTCTTCATTCTTAAATGTTAAAGTGATGTTTACAATTAGTGAGAGAAACCAATCTAATATTTCTCCAAACTATTTTACCTTTTTAAAGGCAAAATTAAAGCTGCAAGTTAAATATTTCAAAATCTCTGTGGGTTTCAGCCTGAGTTCAGTATTGTTCATTAATAGTTATATGGAAGATTTGTGGTCTTGTTTAAAATAGCTTTCATATTGTAGGAAAAATTGAAGAAACTATCACTTATGTGCAAAGTCAGGATTCTGAATCCAGAGATACTGGTATTTGTACAGATATGGATGATAAATAAGATACCTGTGTAAGAGTTTGGAAATGTCAAGTATTTTTCTCTTGAACAGTGATTAAATCCATGATCATCATGAAACCTGTCTCTCAGACTTGGTATTTGTGTTTCTTTTGATAGATTGTTAGTTGTTTTATAAGAAAAATTGAGTTAAATATTCTCCAAAGTGATAGCCATGTTATGAATCAACTCCCACCAGTAGTAACATAGGTATCACTTTAGAGAACATTAAACCCAGTTTTTCTGCTGATGTCAATTTACATTTTATTTGTAATTATTGTACAATATTGCTTTTAGATGTATTTCAGGAGATGCATAGCTTAGGTTCACAGTATCGTGCTGTTATAGATATGATAACCTTATGTGACCTTTACGTTTTTGGCATAAGTACTGCTGTTTTCAATGAAATTGGAAATAATGTATTTTTATTCTGATGAGTAGAGACTGATACTCAATTTATGATGTCAGTTCCTCTGTTTTCTGCATATATGTTGCATTTAGGCTCCGTAGAAGCAAAAAGACAGAACTTGCTAATGATTTCTGTAATTTCAAGTAAAATGCTAGTGTGAATGTCCCTGTTCAATCTGCTCTAAAATTTACATAAACACCATCATCTGAAGCATGGAACTGAAAAGAAAATTGAAATGGTGGCAAACAGTTTCCTGATAGCCAGTTTAAAGCATTTTGGTGATTAAAACAAATATGATAGTAAAGTCACTTCATAATTCTTTAATAAGACCAGTAAACAGCAATTAGTAGTTATTAATTAGTAATTGATTACAAACAGGTAAATGGTAGAACAGCTTGGAGTGTATAGTATTCTCAGGCAATGATTTTGCTGTGTGTGTGTGTGTGTGTGTATATATATGCTGTATACATGTTTCTGAAAAATGCATTATATTAGGACTTGGTATGTGAAGAGTTAAGAAAATGAAAGCCTTGCACAGAAACCTCCTTTGCATCTCATGCCAGATGTTTTTCTGGCATCTCATTACCTAATTAATGAAAACCAGCCTAAAAGGTATACTTGTTAACCTGGAGAGTGATGTGGATGTTATATAGATCAAACATGCCTCATGCATAGTTCAATACAGTATAGGAACTTCTAATAAAAAATAATTTATACTGCTTGTTAGTATGTTGATAAACAATATGTCAAAAAGCTATGATAGAAATAGTAATTCTTTAAAAGTATTAAAATTAATTATCAGTTAATATAAAAATGGAATTGGACAGACATAATAAAAACTTTCAGTTGACAAACTACTTCTTCAATAACATCCAGTGGTTTATATAGAGTTACACTTGTTAGTAATGCTATATCAATAAAGTAGCATTTAATGAAGTTTTATTGCTCTGCAGTTAAATGAATACCTACATGCATAGAAATCACCATCAATAGACATTTTAAGTAACATTTAAATTCAGCCTCAGTCATTATTACCCATCCTCTGTGTCATTGTTGTGGTATATTATGGTCTGCTTAAAAGAGATGTCTTATTTAATATTGGAGCATTTTGTTTTCAAAGAAAGAAACTGAAAGGTTCTGTATGACTGACATCTTCATTTTCTCTTTTCTATGTAACTCCATGTTAATACATTTACATAGCAGGTATGGCATTGACTGAATTTAATATTCATGAAATTGATAATTCATTTGCATGATAAATCCACAGCTAATAGGTGTCTAGAAGGTTTGGTTTTATTTTTAAAACACTGTAGCTTATGTAATGGCATGCTGACTTGCTTTCATTGGTTTATTTTTCTACTGCTTCAATGTGTTATTCTGTAATCTTGAAAACATACATGCCATTTGGATTTTAAAGGATGTGCAGCTTGTGTTCTAATATAACCACTTCTATGTTGAAATGTCAAATTAATTCCAGGGCAAGTTTTGAACAGTTGAACCAAAATTGGAATAATGCACCTTATCAAAATCTACTTCGATTTTAATTTATTTAAGTAATCTTTTGCTTTGTTCTTTAATCAGTTAAGGTCTTACCGCTTTTGGTATGCAATCTACTAATTTACCAGACTTATATAGAATAGTAAATTTTAGGTGAAAGTAATATCTGTATTTAAATTTTATGATATAATGAATATCATTATAAAGCAATAACACCTTCAAAATACATTTTGCTAATTTATAAATGTTTTATTACTATATTGTTGATATGGTGAGTTGAAATTTTATATAGTAGTTCAGAATATTTTTTAATTTATCTGTTCTAATCACTAGCTATACTGAATTCCAGCCTTACAAATATATGAACATTTGCATATACCTTGTTTTTTCTCCCCCCCCCGCAGCACAGAAGCCATCTCTGATATTTTTGATGATTTTATATGTGTGCTGCTATATTTATTTCTTAGATTTATATAGTCTTTTATTGAGCAGCTCAAAGCAGTATAGGCAGTGTTTCCCCTCCTGTTTTTATCACAACAATAATTGTATGACATAAATTGAACTTTATATCATTATATCTCAATCCGGACTTCTTGTATAGATTTTAACTAGCAGCTTTCTTTAGCCAATAGAAAAATGCTGGGGATAGAAATCCACATATCTGGAGTTGTGAAGGTTGGGAACATACAATACACTATGGATAGATGTTTACTGAGTTTTGTTAGAGTATATTGCATAGATTCATATATTTGGATTATACAAAAAAGTGCATGTTGTGAAGTTTAACTTGTGAAATTGTCAGCTTCTTGAACTACTCATACATTGCTTCAGATCAGATGCATTTATACTAAAGCATAGCTCTTGGAAGATATTAATATTGTAATGGCGTTATCTGATATATTGACCTAAGATATTAATGTAGTTAGCAACTTGAAATTGCCATTTTTGTACACAGTTTGAATATACAGTATATTTAATATGTAGTCTACCTAGTTAAATATTACAAACATAATTAGTATTCTTATTGCCTAGAAATGTTAAGTATCAGTTTCTTAATGTGTATTTGCATGCAATCACCGATAATTGTTTATATTACTTGTTTACTAACAGTTTAGCAAAATTTTGATTGACAATTCTGCAGTATTAAAAAAAGAAAGTGGAATTGCAGAGTATTTAATATCTTAATATCACTAAGTATATTTTTATAGCAGAAGTTAAGTGTGATACTGAATCTTGATAGATTAAAAGGACAGGTAATACAGTATAATGTTCACTTAGAAGATGAGTTTAGTTTGCATAATCGTAATGATACAAGATTGTTCGTAGATCTTTTTTAAAAAAAGTAAAAATGAAGGGAATCTTGAACTTTTTTTCTTTTTATTCATTCATTGTGTTTCTATACAGCCTAAGAATATATTTCATGAATTGTGTGGGTTTCATTTTCCAAGGTGGCTAATTTATGGATATGCAGACATGTATGTGTGCATGAAAAAAATAATTCTTCCCCAACCAAAATAGTTAAAAGAACATTTATTAACTGATATTAGTCCTGATATAATCTAACAGTGTGCTGGTAATCTGTTCGCCACATAATCTCCAAGCTCCTTTCTTAATAACCTGCTCTGCTTTCTGGCTTTAGTCAGTACAGGTGGCCCTAGATTTACAACAGTTAATTTAGTAACCAAAATTACAATGGCACTGGAAAACATGATTTATGACTGTTTTTCACACTTACGACTGTTGCAGCATCCCCATGGTCATATGATCAAAATCCAGACATTTGACAATTGACTCATTTATGATAGTCTCAGAGTCATGTGATAACTTTTTTGCAAATTTCTGATAAGCAAAGTCAATGTGGAAGCCAGTTAGTAACAAGCATGTTACTAATTTGCTTCCCCATTGACTTTGCTTATCAGAAGGTTATCATGTTACATCATGTTACTAACGTAATCACAGTGATTCACTTAACAACTGTTTGCAAAATTCACTTAAATGCCTCGCTTAGCAACAGAAATTTTGGGCTCAGTTGTACTTGTAGGTTGAGGACTCTCTATAGAGTGCTGAATGGTAATAAAAAATAGAAGTGCAGTCTCTGCTTCGCTATCAGTCCAAAATCCAATCTGGGTCGGTCATCAGGACCAAAGGTTTTGTCTTCAAGCTTTTGTACTTGTGCTGGAGCCCATCTTCAGGGAACTTCTCTTATCTGCAAGAGAGATCATTAGATACTTTTTGTGTAGTTGTCATTTTTGGTTAATAAACGGGATATCCTTTTTTAGAAGAAGGGTAAGGAAAAAAATAAAATAACTCTGTATGTGCATGCATGCACGTGTACTGTATATGTATGTGTGAGGTTGTATATAAATAAGTACAAATGTGCCTTCCTCAATCTTGGGTCCTCTGTCAGAGGCCTGGTAGCGAGAGTTCTGCACATCTTAGTTATTTCTAGCACTGAACTTTTCTGAACTGTGAGATTGTTCTTAGGATCCGTCACAGTCATTCTTCCAGTTTAGGAACCACAGCCCTGAGTGCTCTTGCCACCAGTTGGATCACTTTAGCTTTTACTTTTCATATTCTCTCTAGTTCCTCCTTCAGACTAGTACTCCTCCAAATTCTCATATTCCATCTTCCTGATGTTTCTATCAGTTGGCTGTTGTGCCATTTAGTGTATTCTGTTGCTGCCTGCATCTTATATCTTGCCACTATTTGTTAAATTGTCTCTGAGGTCTCTGCATCTTGGGTCCTATCTAGTATGGTATACTCCTTCTTGTATGGATTTGGTCCTTACTGCCTGTTCTTGTGTTGCTCTGATCAGTGCCTGAGTGCTGCCTTTTAGTCCATTCCTTTCAGTCACTGGTAAGATTTCCCAGTATCAGCCACCTCAGCGATTTCTTAAAAGTACATTCCAGATTTATCTGATCATCTGAAGCCAACAGGACTTTAGTCAGCTTACAGAATTTACATAATAAAAAGAGGTGCTTTTGAATCAGTCTTGACCCCTGGGACAACTACAGTTTCTTGGCAACATTTCTTTCCAATGGCAAAGAGAAAGTGATTGACCCAAAGTCACCTAGCTGGTTTCATGCCCAAGGCAGGACTAGAACTCAGTTGTCGGGTTTCTAGCCTGGTGCCTTTAACTGCTATACCAAACTAGCTCTCAGATATTAATTCAAGTAATGTGCCGAAAGTCTAGAATGAGAGAAAATGTAGTTGCTGCTGTATAAGTTAATGCTCAAAGACCCTCTGAAAGACACCTATTTTCTCTTGCTTTTAGAATGCAATAAGGCTGGGATCCATTCATGCTTCTGAGTACAAATTGCTGTACTGTGTTGCAGAAGAGGAGAGTTGCCATGCCTCTTAGTAGATGGAGACCATTGGTTAGTGCTCACTAATTGGGTAGGAAGATACCTAGGCCCCAAACCATATAGGACTTTATACAAGTGACCTGCATCTTGAATTGTACCCCAAAACATGCTGGAAATTAGTACAGCTTGAACAGTAGAGGAGTGACATATTGGCCATTGAACACATGCACCACTGTGAGCTGGACCAGTGGAACTTTCTGGATAGTCTTCAGTTGGGTAGAGAAGATTACAATAATCAATATATAAGAAGTGACTGTCTTCAGTATACCTGTTTTAGGTAAGGTTGCAATTGGCACATCAGCTGAAGTTATGTAAAAGCATTGAGTCTTGAGTCTGAGTCTGTTTTTCCCCATCCATATCCTGAGAGCCTCCAAGCACCGGCACCAGGTTATGACTTCTGTCACATGTATAGTTGAATGTCACCTAATATAAATCAGCGGCCCCCAAACCAGGGGCTTTTTTGACACCAGGGCCCGGTTTCATGAATCATGTGGTGGTGGTTTTGATTTTGCTTGCTCAACAGCTGCTGACCCCAATTCCTAACAAGCCATGGGCCACTACCAGTCTGGGGGTTGGGGACCTCTGATATAGATGATATTTCATTTTGAACAGATGAATAACCTAGCAGTTTCATGTAGATGTTGAACAGAATAACAGAAAGGACTGATCCCTGAGGTCTGTGGATCTGACCTTTTCTCTCCACGGCACCCACTAGACTCACTTATTCAGGTAGAAGCAGAATCACCATAAAATGGTGCTGCCTCCAAGTCTCAGATCTCACATATGGTTCAGAAGGGTACTCTGCTAAACCCTGTCAAAAATTCCTGAAAGAAGTAGGAGGACAAAGATGGTTGTTCAACCTCAATCCAGGACCTACCCTTGGTCATCCATAAGAACTGCTAATGTGGTTTCTTTGCCATGCCCAGGTCTAAAACCAAATGAGAAATTTTCAAATCTGTACCCTTCAGAGCTTTTTGCACACAACCCTCTGAAGAAGGAAAAGTTAAAAATAAGATGATAATTTTATTAAATCCAGGCCTCGCCTCTTTAGGTGTAGGCAAACAAGTGCCTCTTTAGGGACCTCTACCATCTCTCCTTCCCTCCTTTCCTAAAGGGGCATTCATTCACCTCAGCTGCATACAGCTCCCAGTCCCCTCCCTGGCCACTTTAATTAGCTAGGTTGGATCCAGTTCACAAATTAAATTTGTTTTAACTGATGCCTGTAACCTCTTCTGAGCGGCCTCTAAACAAGGGGTGTCAAACTGGCAGTCTGCAGGCTGAATGCGTCATGTGCAGGCCACACCCACCCCAGCTCCGCAAATGGGAAAAACATTATGAAATGTCACATGATGGCAACGTGACACGATGAGTTTGACACCGTGCTCTAAACCCTGAACCATCCTCAACCATGGAAGCTGACTAGGTGATTTCAAACCAGTCACTAATTCTCAGTTCATCCTTTTTCACAGGGTGGTTGTTTGGGGAGAGAAGTAGGAGGAGGAAACACAGTATTGTATTTGCTATCTTGACCTTCTCTGTCAAAGGCAGAATCTATGTCATAAATTAGAAATAAATGTTTGTGACTGAGATCAGATGTTTCGGAAGGAATGTATCAATAGTGCAGTTTTTTTGTACTCCTTTAAAATATTTTTAATCTCTATTAAATATGTGATAAAAATTGAAATGATCCATACCTCTGGATTGAAGAATGCTTTGGTTAAAGATGAAGCAGAAGATTGAGGAGGTATGTGCAAGGAGGAGGTATATTTATCAGGAGCAGTGCTTATTCCTAATGAAGCTGTTTATCAAGAATTAAAAAATAAGGCATAAGGATATATTGGTAGACTAAAATCAACTAGGTAATGGCAGGTTACAGAATATTCCGTTGTGCAGTTAGAAGGAAAGAACAGGCATCCAGTGAGATAAGAGACTGGTAAAAATAGGAAACACTCCTCATTCACTAAAATATACTTTTCTTTGAGTAATCAGTGGATGGATTAATTTTAGGATTGCTATGACTAAAGGGCAATCATTGAAAATGATATGTTCTATTTTTTTCTACCTTGTTTTATACATAAACGCACTCCGTGGTTGTTTCTCTTTTTGACATAGTTGTCAGATTGCTGACTTTAGCATTCTGGAGAATCATCAAAACTGGACTTCCAGGAGAGTCAGAAATAGAATAGATGATGATTATTATCTTGTGTCTTTTAAAAGAAAGATTTATCCTGCTGCATTTAGAATCTGACACTTGGCCAAGTGTGGTGCATTACATTATAATCTAAAATTAGTATTTCTGATAGCAAAAATGTACTTTGTGTGTGTATTTCATCTGAAAATTGTTTGTAAATCAAATGTGTAAAATTGGCAATACACAAGTTAAAATTATATCCAATAGAGTAAAAACAAAAGGAAACCTGTAATCCAGATCTAATATACCCAGCATATTAATAGATCTTTGACCAAGGCATATACTTCCTAACTCTGTGTGAGGAAAGAGTCAGGTCTTCAAGGCCCACTTAAAGGATGGCAAGGTTGAGCCTACTTGAACTTTGAGTCAGGAGGAGCAGGGAGTGTACTATTCCAAAGGCAGGTGATGCAACAGAAAAGTCATGCTTCCTGGATCCCTTCACTGTTCCAAAGAAAACATCTGAAACTTGCTTTTGTTTGCTTTTGTAAATATGGCTGCACCTTTATACGTTTCAATGTTTTACTATTACCTTTTAATATTTTAATCACATTTTTCATAAGTCATCACTCAGATAGTGCTGTTTTCAAGCACTGTTTTTGGTATATATTTTAGGAAAGCTGTTGTCTTTGGTCAAAATGGAAGCATTTGCTGAAATGGCTTACTTATTGAGATCTTGACATGCATGTAGCCTCAATGTTACTCCTTGTTGGCCAATGAGGCAAATTGGTAGCTTTTGGAGTTCAGCCATATCTTGAAGGTCACAGGTTGCTTATTCTTATCCATAGTTCAAATTTACTTTAGAGAAATATTTGATTCAAAAGAATGAACTATTTTTTAAAATTTATCTAACCTATAGCTCAGTTATTCCTTTATTAAGCATTGTTTTTCATTAGCGCAACAATAGATTTTTATAATTTGAAAACATGCAGTACAGTGATTTCCTTTCCAAAAATTCTAGGTCAAACATGGAATAATTTCTTGATCCGCCTCCTCAATGTTATTATTGAGTTCTGCATATTTTATGCAGACAGCTTCATTATTGATGACCTTACCAGGGCAAATCAATCAAAACTGTTTTTAAGCTTAATTAGTTATACAGTAATAGTCATTAAAAGTTCTCTCTGTTCTTTTTTTTTAATGTTATATTTGGCTTTGACTTTTCATTTCATCAAATGAATGCTTTAAACAAGCCTGAGTGTTACAAAGTTATAGGATCCAAGTCAGAATTACCCACATGTGATTCAAGAACAAATCCTTTTTATAAAGAAGGTAACCTTACTGATCTGTTAAGACATTCTGTCATCTAAAAAGAGGCATATATTCTCTGAATAGGACTGTCAAGGAATTTAAAACAATCATAGAACAGGTGATTCTGCTGAGTTGATGATGCCTTGCATTTTTTGAAAAAAAATAGCTACAAACTGGATGCCCTTGAT
The DNA here is from genome assembly GCA_032468155.1 of Oxyrhabdium leporinum. Classification (NCBI taxonomy): domain Eukaryota; kingdom Metazoa; phylum Chordata; class Lepidosauria; order Squamata; family Cyclocoridae; genus Oxyrhabdium; species Oxyrhabdium leporinum. Next base: position 71,889 of record JANHFL010004390.1, read on the forward strand.
GTATATGAACTTCAATTTCCATAATTCCCAGCCAGTACAGCTTGTATTGTGAATTCTAGGATTTAAAGTCCATACCTAGACAGGGTTGTTGTATCTGAGTTGCAAAAATCTGGATGGCTACTGGATGATAACTAAGATGTACAGAAGCATCACCTCTTGGTGCAGTCTAGTGGTTATCTAAGATTTGCATCTCAAATACAGTATCCCTGCATCAGGAGAATTCCTGGCTTGGGGGAGATCAGGAGAGGAATCATGTATCAGAATGGATATGTTTATTTTCATTAAATATGTTTCTTCCAAGCAGTGAACTCAATATAAACATTCTCTGTTCATGTGTTCTCCACATAAATTTTGAGCTATAGTGTTTTCAGCATGTTTCTGATAGGATTGGGCCAGGTAAATACTATCATTTGGAAGAGATTTGAATGTAGTTATAAGGATGAATGGAGTTTTTTCCGTTTTTGCAATTGCAGTTCTATAGTTCTTATTTTAAGAAGAATGTTTTTCTTTGTTTATGGCAGAAGCTGCAGTTAAAGATAATTTCAGTGTAACTTCTGATAAATATTTTATTTGTATTCTATGCATCACTGGTTGACAGCTATCACAAATGACAAGACACTTAGAATGGGGACCAAGCTTCACTCTTATATTCACTCTCAAGCTTCACTCTTATATTTCTACCAATTTAGTTTTTTCTCAGTAAATGAAATAAGGGTAAGAAGGCATAAATTCTAGAAAACAAGACAAAGAAAACATTCTGCTTTTTGGTTTTTTGTTTTGACTCCTTTGTTACCCTTTTTCTGTATCTTATCTATATATGGAATAATAATAATAA
>JANHFL010004392.1:0-19585 GCA_032468155.1 Oxyrhabdium leporinum
AAACTAAGTTTTGATTTGAAGTGACATTACATAGATTAACAGAGTTGGAAGGGACCTTGTAGGTCATCTAGTCCAACCCCCTGCCCAAGCAGGAGACCTTGCACCATCCCAGACAAATGGCAGTCCAATCTCCCCTGGAAAGCCTCCAATGATGAAACTCCCACAACTTCCAAAGGCAACTTCTGTTCCATTGGTTGATTGTTTTCACTGCCAGAAAATTTCTCCTTGTTTCTAGGTTGCATCTCTCCTTGTTCAGTTTCCATCCATTATACACATTGGCAGCAGAAGCTGGATTTTTGCTCATCAATGTGTTACAAAGTTTGGTTTCTTGAAACTACCAGTTGTTCTTATCACACCGATGCTACTTTTACTTCCTTGGCACGCCAAATGACGTTAGTCCTAAGTCAAGACCCACCAGTTAAGATTTCTGCGCTTTGGCTATTACCAGTCATGGGAGGGAGTCAAACTAGGTTGGCAGCTAAGCCTTTGTAATGTAGTGTTTAGAATGCTGGACTAGGACTGCAGAGATACAGGGTCAAAAATCCACCCTCAGCTGTAAAGTTGGGGACGGTTGCTGTCTATTAGTCTGACTTTATATATCATAAAAGCCAGTGTGGTATAGTGGTTAAGAATGGAGACTTCTAGTCCTGCTTTAGGAAGAAAGCCAGCTGGGTGATCTTGAGCCAGTTCCTCCCTCAGCCCTAGGAAAGAGGCAAACCACTGAAGGGACTTGTCCAGGCAGTTATTGGAAGCCAAGGCTGACTCAAAGGTAGATACATACAAACATACCTTTAACCAGGTTGTCCCCAATCTTTTTGGTTCCATGGACTGGCAGTGGTGGCTTCAGCAGTTTCAGTGGTGAGAGGGGGAATGGTTTTATGTGTGCAACCTAAATCCTGAGCATGTGTAAACGAAGCCTCATGCTGCTTCGGCAGCCCAGTTCCCAATTATTTCAGGCAGGGGTCCCCGGGGGGGGGTGGTTTGCACAGAAAAACCTCCAAATGGCTTGAATGACTCTCAGGAAGTTTACAAAATGTACAAAACAGACGTGACCGTGGCAATAATCTGACAATTTAGCATTCGGTATATTTTTACTGCCTATGTTAAAGTGAGCAGCATTTTTCTTTCTTTTTTCTTTTAGGTTTAGGAGGGGCTCTGGGATACCTGACGGGGGCCATTGATTGGGGAGCAACCCTTTTGGGAAAATATTTGGGGTCAGAATTCCACGTGATGTTCTTTTTTGGTGCCCTTGTGTTCCTGCTCACTCTCGCGGTGCATTTGCGCAGCATCCCGGAAGCCCCTCTTGTCGACACCAGTGACGAGACTAAAGTCCTGGTGAAAAACTCACAGCCCAATCAATACGGTGCCACAGAAAGTGTCAAGGACAACAGTGAATACAGTGAAATGCATTTTTCACCCAAAGAGGAGAAACTCACCGCAAAAGCAGACATTCAGGTAACAGCGCTTTTTAAGTTTACAGTTTATTTTAATTATTGAAATGCTGCCTCCCATCCCGTGAAAAGTTCATTGGGAATGTCATGTGATTTCCTACCCCCCAACCCCCCCCAACCCTGAATCTTTGTAAATGGGTAGTATACAAATAAATCCAATAAATAAATGATCAATTGTCATGAATTATTATTTTTTTATGCACAATTCAGAAAAATCACAATGACAGCTAGTCCTCAAGTTACAACCTTTCAGTTAAGGACCGTTCAAAGTTACAATGGCACTGAAAAAAGTGATTTATGATCGTCTCTCACACTTACAACCATTGCAGCATCCCCATGGTGACATGATCAAAATTCAGACGCTTAGCAACTGACTCATATTTATGACGGTTGTTATGTACCGAGGTCATGTGATCACTTTTTTTGTGAACTTTTGGCAAGCCGCATCAATGGGAATGCCAGATTCACTTAACAACCGTGTTATTAATTTAAAAACGGTGGCAAAAAAAGGTTGTAAAAATGGGGCAAAATTCACTTAACAATTAGCAACATAATTTTTTGGCACAATTGTGGTCATACGTCAAGAACCACTTGTTTAAAAAATAACTGGGATGAGATTTAATCCATTTTTTCTGAATGGAATATATCTGCAGCTTAGGGTTAACTTTGATGACATGGATTCATCTCTACAAGTTTAGGCTATTAGTCTTTGTAGGTTTGTTGTTTGTTGTAGGTGGTTTTGTTGAATTTGCTTGACTCTTCCCCGTGGATTCTCCAAGGTATTAGTATTTTGTGTACATGAAAAGCTCATGCTTGCCATGTGATTGTGAAAACATGAGCAATATTTGTCTCTCGCTTTCTCTCTTATGTGTCTGATTGACAGAACTCTGTTAAGCCAAAGATAGATCTCATGTCCTCCAGATGTTTTGGACTGCCACTTTGATATTTCTTGTCACAAATAACATAAAAATGTAAAAAAGGTATTTGTCATTAGCCATACGGGCTAAACCAAATGGCAGCTGCCATCTCAATACATCTAGGGAATATCAAATTATGATTCCTAATTCCTAAGAAATGGAAACATTGGTCTTGTCATATACTAGTAATAATAAAAATAACAACTCTATTGGGAAGGACTCAAAAGATAGATAAAAATGTCAAATCGAGTCTAAGCGTCTGGCTGACTATGTAACCAACTATAATAATTTGTTAAACTTGTATGCTGGCCAATTCTCAGCAACTTGGATGACTCACAACAATCAAAAAATATATTTAAAAGCCCTCAATAAATCTGAAAAAAACAAAGATAAAAAGATGGCAAGGTTGATCAAGGTGAGGGGCCCCTCTCTCTTACTGAAGGCCTTCCAGGATTCAGATAAAGGGAAAATAAAACCAGCATTGCAGAAGTTACTCCCAAACTGCACAACTCCTCTGTAAATTGGTATTAGAAGGAACAAAATACAACTATTTACATTATGTAAAATTACCACTCTTCGATAGTGGGTGATTTCCCTTGATTCCAGTCTTAAATTCTTCCTGATTATACTCCATGGATCACCAGACTTCAGATATCATATACTTCTAGGGAAAAAAATGGATTGAAGCCCCAGCCTTTTTTATGAACACTGCACCTGCAACACACACATAAAAAGGGGACAAAGCTTCAACTGAACAAGCACAGCCATTGTCTTGACTTTTTAAAACATTTTGGAGATGCCCCTGGAGGGGGTATTGATCTTAACTGGTACAGTAGGCCTCAACAGGGGTAAAGCGAAGTATATCAAAGAAAAAAGGCCTTTTTGAATTTTATTTCAAATCTTAGCTCCCTCAAAATCTGTGAAGGACGGACTCAAAAGTCATCTGCTAAAAATATTTTATTAGTTTTTGCTGTACAGCAGGTGTGAGGCGTTGGAATCAATAACATTGGCTGGGTGTCAGCTTGCTTATTCCTGTTTTAAACCTAGTATGTCAATATCTGCTAATCCTGCATTAATGCAACTATGAAGATAGAGGCTCTGCTCAGTAAAATCTTCCCTTTTTAATTTTTGGCATTGATTCCAGAAAAATAGTATGTGTGCCTGGCTACATTCATTCGCTTGATTACTTCTGATTTGATTTTATGCTTTGGAGTTGTGTAAAGAATGAATTTTGCAAAGTTGTGCTATATCATTCAGTTAGGCATTCATATGAAAACTAAAAAAAAATAAATCAAATTATGCATGCCATATTTTTACGGTACTTTAAATATTGGATATTCTTGATGTATGAAAAATGCAAACCAAGTTATATCAAGTATCTGGTACTCAAGCCATGTTTAATTTCTCAAAGCATTTTGAAAAAGAAAAAAACCAAAATGTACTTCAGGAAATAGAGGAGCACAAAGTAGGTCTATGGTACATTTTGATTTTACATTACAGTAAGTTTTAATCCTAGAAAGCAATGGGTTACATTGTGCAGTAGATGAAGTCTAGGAAAATGAAATATTAACATGCATTTTATTTCTGAAAGACCGTTGAAGATGTTTTTCAGCTCACTTTTCATTCAAATCTGCATATGCTACCACCTGCGTATTTGGCCTAAGTGTTTTCAACAGTCGCACCTTCCTGTGAGAGATTTCTCTGCATAAATATTTAGGGCTAGGCTAGTGGGCCTCACCTTATGTTGTTCTAACCAAAGCTAAGCTGTCAAACCAAGGAAGAAGAGTGCATAAGCAATGTTCTGCAACCACTAGCAACCTTGACCTTGGGGAACCATCATTACAAAACAGACCAGCGTCGACTTCTGTATTAACTTTGCAAATATGCTTGGAAGAGAAATTCTGTAACTCTGTGACCATTGTCTATGTTGTGTTACACTCTTGCCTGTGTATTTGTGATCTTCAAGATCCTTGATAGTTGAATGGCAATAATGGTTTGGAGACAGGAAATTAAAAGAAGGATTAATATGGAAGGAATATTGAATGACACTTGCTGTATGTTGTACAGCTTGCACACCCTGGCACATATCATGTATAATCTAGGATCAATTCTTCCCAATCTAGTATCTGTGGGTTGGGAATTTTGCATTGTGCTTTCAATATTTCATTGAGCCTTGGTGGCGCAGGGGTGAGAGTGCAGTACTGCAGGCTATGTCTGCTGACTGCCAACTGCCTGAAGTTCGGATGTTCGGATCTCGCCAGGCTCCAGGTTGACTCAGCCTTCCATCCTTCCGAGGTGGGTAAAATGAGGACCCAGATTGTTGGGGGCAACAGCTGACTCTGTAAACTGCTTAGAGAGAGCTGTAAAGCCCTATTAAGCAATATATAAGTCTAAGTGCCATTGCTATTGCTAATATAATACTTCCAGAAATTGCAGGTTCAAGGAGGCCAATACAGGGAAAATGCAGCATGCCTTACAAAGGCCAAGCAAACAAGTCAAAAAGTTTGTACAAATCTCACAGTGTGGATTTTGACCCACAATCCAATTCATATCTGTCTCAACAATGAAACGGGCTGCAGAAGTCTTAGGCATCTTAAAGTTATCAAGGTTGAGAAACTCTAGTCTATATGATCTCTCCTGCTGGACTGGGATAGTTAAGAGAACAAGGAGAAAATATATTGCAAGTCATCCGTGTGACAAATACGCATTAGCTAAATCTGCTAGGTTAAGAAAATGCATGTATTCTTTAGCAAATTGCAACAAGGGACTCAGATTAGGGAATGCAAGTAGGTACAGGTTTAGACACAGAGCAGCACATACATACATACATAAACTTTCCTTAGACCCTTCCATACTTCTTAACTATTCATTGATATATCATGCCAATACCCACACATTAGTTATTTCTCAATCCACCTACCAGTAAATATAAATGGGAAGATATAACCACCCTGTCTTTTCAGATAATGTATGGGAAGACATATATAACATTACTCAGCCTTGCCCACCTCAACTCCCAAAATGCTCACCAATGATAGTGCTGGTTGGGGCATTTTAGGAATTGAAGCCCTCTCATTTGGAAAATATTCAGGGTGGGGAAAGATAGTGTTATTTTATAACTTTTAACAGCCTGTAGAATTTATCACGTAGTGCAGATATCCTCCCTTTTAAAATCATGTTCCCCAGGTTCTACAAAGCAAAGTAGACAATGGAAACCATTCCTAAAATCTCTCTTCCTTTTAAAAATTGCATTTCTTGTTTTTTAGGAGTATCTTTGTGTTGGGGAACGAGTCATGGAAGAAGGACACTGCTAGGATGCTATCTTTTTTAACAATGTCATAGCAGGAGCACCTGCAACCCAGATATAATTTATGTAGCTAGAATTTTAATGCACTTTTCTATTATTCATTCATTCATTCATTCACTTAACATACTCCTGTACTACTTCCTGTGTCAAAATACCTTATTTTACTGTAAAAGAAGAAATCAAATACTTAAAGCAATATATTAAAACATTAAAAAACAACATTAATTAAAGTCTATTCATTAAAACATTGGAGCAAGGAATGACTGGATGAAAATGTAAGTTTAGGAGCTTTTCAAATTTCAGGAGACCAAGATCTGCCTCTGGGAAGTTGCTCCGTAGACACAGCAATGGAGATTGGTGTGGCTCACAATAGGTTGAGCAGTAGGGGTTGGGTTGGCATTTTAAACCAGGCATTTATTTTAGATACTTTAGCAGACATAAAATAAGACAACAGATTTTTGACTGGAGGATCTTTGACTGTCTACTCTCCAGATGTTTACAAGGCTTGTTCATTTTTTTTCCCTTTCCAGGTTCAAAGGCAGATAACCATTATGTCTCTCCTACAAGCTCTTTTAAACATGCCACCTCACTACCGCAGCTTATGTCTGAGTCACTTGCTGGGATGGATAGCTTTCCTTTCCAACATGCTCTTCTTCACTGATTTTATGGGACAGGTAAAAAAATCAAAACGTTTTGGAGCTAGAAGCTTCTTGATAGGTAACTGATCCAATTGTGGGCTCAGTGCAAGAATTCAGTTAAAGTATGTACAGTATAATAAATGTCTCCTCAGTTTTTGAGTTTGAGTTGAATACATTGTCCTAGGAATAAACCATGGCTCTTCATTTACAGAACATAGAAGTCTTTTTGTTGACAACATGCAGAATTATTCATTAACAGCTCAAACAGAGATCCCAGGGAAATAGATGCCTTCAGGCTTTCTATATAAATTTGGGTAGGTTGGGTTGCTGGGGGATTCATTTGCACTTTATTTGAAAATCTTTGCTTTTTTATCTTCCATATTCTCCAAAATATGAAATATCAGTGTTTAAAATGTGATTTGCTTGGGGAAAATATGAAAGTAGTTTGCAACTGTCTTCTGGGAAGTTTATTCAGCTTACAGTTCTAGAATTTTCTTAGGGAATCTTCATTTTAAGTAGGAACTAGTCAATCCTGTTTAGGTTGTTGCGATCAACCAAGGTTGGTTGGAAGCTGCCATGCAGCCAACAATAGATTCAGATGCCTGGCAACTGGTTCATACTTATGACCGTTGCAGTGTCCTGGAATCATGTGATCCCCTTCTGTGATCTTCTGAGACTCAAAGTCAATGGGGAAGCCAGATGCACTTAACAACAAGGTTACTAACTTATCAACTGCAGTGATTCACTTAACAACTGTGGTAAGAAAGATCATAAAATGGGGCAAAGCTCACTTAACAAATGTCTCAGTTAACAACATAAATTTTGGGCTCAATTTTGGTCATAAGTCAAGGACTAACTATATATTCTGGCCTTTGGGATTCCCCCTTTCTTTAACAATGAGATGTATAGGTTCCATGCAACAACTTTTTCTTAATCTTGTCTTTTTGATGCTCCGTAGATTGTGTTCGAAGGTGACCCTTACGCCCCTCACAACTCCACTGCTTATCTGACCTATAAAAGAGGTGTAGAGATCGGATGTTGGGGATTATGCATCAATGCCATTTCTTCTTCAGTCTATTCTTGTGAGTACCATTTCAACTTGACTGAAATTCCTAAAAGCAAGAGTTAAATATATAGGACTAAATAGATACCAGTATTTATTTATCAAATGTTAATACTGCCTGGATTCTGGGAGGTGTACAAATAAAATATTAATACGTAAAAACAGTATATAAAATTTAAAATGTTTAAAAAGGCAAAGATGAATTAAAAATCAGTTTTTCAGGGTGCTGGCCAGCCCCACAATTGTATGTTATTAACAAAAAAAGGGAAGTAATAAAGGCTTTCATTAATATTCAACAGGGATAAAAATGGCTGCCATTTTAATTTCTCTTCTCAATCTTTTTTCTTCCATCAGATGTTCAAAGAGCTCTGTTACCGTTCCTGGGATTAAAAGGACTCTATTTTGTTGGTTACCTCCTTTTTGGACTAGGCACTGGATTTATTGGGATATTTCCCAAAGTCCATCCTACTCTGACTCTGTGCTCTCTGTTTGGTGTCATGTCCAGCACACTGTACACGATACCATTCAACCTTGTTGCTAATTACCACAAGGAGGAATTGGTGAGTTGAAATGGAGGGCTGTTGTCTTATCATTGGCTGTGGAATCCTTCATCCAGCTCACCTTCAAGTGGAGGGAAGTGGGCGAGTGACAATGAAGTAAAGGAAGGAATCCAACCAACTTTCTTCACTGCTAATATCTTAGAAACCATCTGGCTGGTCTTGAATCCAGTTGTAGACACCGCTTAGATTCCCAGGCCAGGGATCGATCTGTCTGGTTCTTGCCTGATTAGGAGGTACCAACAATCCACTCCATTATCTTTACTTCCACTTTGCACGTGGATAGAGGTAATCCTTGTGTTACAACTGTAACGGAGCCTGCTGAGTGCCAAAATGCTCAGCAGGGTCTATTAATTCTGGGGTGGCCCGGCCATCAGAGCTTCAGAACCAGGTCGTAAGTACCTCCAGGAAGGCCCATCATAAACTTGAATGGTTGCAAGTCAAGAACTACCTTTATTTTGATCAAACCAAGTAGTGATACCTCTCACAATGCTACTAAATGCCGTTTTAAATGGGGTTGCTTTGAATTTAAAATAACCCACGAAAGCAAAATATCACACGGTCTGCAATTTCTTCCCCACATTTATGTAATATCCTGTTTTATAGCCTGTTATCTACTTCTGTCTCATTACTGCAAGATAAGATGCAGAATGGGATGGAATGTAGCATCAGAGGGATGCTTTATTTCATCTACATGTGATTAACATTCTTGAATGAAGCAGCCTTGATGTTCAGGTGTTTTGATTCTTGGACTGAACATGTTCTCAACCTCTCTGATGTGAACAGAATAAAGCTGAAGATGAACTGAGAAACAATGTCTGCCCCAAAGTCATGCAGCGACCTTCCATGGCTCAGGGTGAACTTGGCTATTATATTGTGTTGAACATATAAATTGGATGTGACCAGAATCAATAATCAGTGCCTGTGTGCGTGTGTGTGTGTTGGAGGAATCAAATGGAGACTTTCTCTTTCTTTCTTAAATATGCTAAGTCTAAGTTTAAAGTGTCTCACATCTCAGCGTGATAATCAGAGACATTTTACTCGTTTAATCCATTTCAAATAAGAACTGTAACTTGAAAGAATCTTCAGTCTAGTGCCACTTACATTAAAATTTTCATCCAGTGAGGAAAATAGCGGATTTCTTTGTGAACTTTGATATCTGCCCATTTGATTGCCTGATTTTATCCCATGGAAAATAAGAGTTTAAATTATCCATTATGGGGGTTCTGAGAAACAATTCTGTAGATTAATGCCAATTACCATATAATTTTATAAATTGTTAGAAAGAATACTTGAAACAAGACTTTCTCATGGAAATCTTTTGAAAACGCTTCTCAGAAATGGTTAGAAAGGTTTTCAACATGTCTTTTTACAGTTTCATGCACAATCTAACCATATTTAATTACCGTATACTGATATTTTAAAGTAAATTAATTTTTACAAAAACAATTTTCTCACATACACATTTTCCATAAGAAAATGCATATTGCCTCATTAACAAATAATGGAACACTATCAAAACCAATAGTGTCCAACCTTGGCAACTTTAAGGCCTGTGGACTTCAACTCCCATAATTCCCATAGCTGGCTGGGGAATTCTGGGAGTTGAAATCCACAGGTTTTAAAGTTGCTAAGGTTGGACATCCCTCATCTAAATCAATGGGGGCATTTCTCCTGGAATAACATTTCTCCAGATCCTTTAGTGTATATATCACTCAGCATATGATATGGAGCCAAATGTTATGAGGTAAATCTTAAACAGAAATTTCATCTTACAAAATTTTCCTGGGGCTATGATCCACTGAATAGAGTGAAAATTCTGAGCAAAAAAATGGCAAGGAATAGAGCTGTTACAGTTTTATCCATACTGAATAAAGTTCTCTCAAAACCCACCAGATATTTCCAGTGAATGTGCACAAGATTATTATGAAGAGCTTTTGTAATTTTGAAAACCTTTCTAACAATTTTTAAGAAGTTTTTTAAAAAGATTTATGTGAGAAAGTCTGATTTCAACTGTTCTTTATAAACTATCCCCAGAATAAAAGATTTAAGAGAAAAACAGATCTTTTCATCCACAAACATTTCCACATTATATTTAATACTTATAAGCTTCTAAATGAATTTGTATATGATATCAGATTAGATTAACAGAGTTGGAAGGGACCTTGTAGGTCATCTAGTCCAACCTCCCGCCCAAGCAGGAGACCCTACACCATTTCTGATAAATGGCAGTCCAATCTCTTCTTGAAACCCTCCAGTGATGAAGCTCCCCCACTGTCTTTTTCTTTCTTTTATATTTATACTCCATCTTTCTAGGTACACATTACTGAAGTTTATGCAATACTTGGTTCCCAGTTGTCTTAATATTGATGTGCTTTGGCTGTGTCATCACCTTTTAAAGACCCCATAATCCCTTGCGGGGTTGAGTCTGGGCAACTGAATGGAACTAGCAGTGTGTTTTAATGTCCGGATGCCCTTCCTGTCGCCAATGCAGAGTTTTGTTCAGCAGATATATTCTCATTGTGCCCAGAGAAAAAAATATCTGCCTCTACCTAGGATCCAACTTTGGCTGTATGACACCAGTGAGTAGACAATGATTGGACGATCTGAATGGTAATTTTGATTCAGTTGGCTTCATATCCTTCTCTGTTTGCTTCCAGAATCAGAAACACGATGAAGCTGCAGACTCCAGCCGAGGAAAGGGTATTGACTGTGCTGCTCTGACCTGCATGGTCCAACTGGCCCAAATGATTGTTGGGGTGGGCCTGGGTCTCCTGGTCAGTGCTGTTGGCAGTGTAGTGGTGGTAGTGATCACTGCCTCTGCTGTTGCCTTGCTGGGTTCCTGCTTTGTAGCCTTGTTTGTTCGGTACATTGACGAAAGCAATAAATAGTTGATTTGTGGCAGTCGTTGCTCCTTTTCTTACACCCCCCCCCAAAAAAAAGGAACACTGGTGTATTTTGGTCAATAATATTTAAGACAGTCCTCACACAATCTCTTAGCTGTCTTTTCCAAGCAGAAAACCCGTTTGGTCTTCATGTATATAAGTCTGTAAAGTCTTCTTTAGTCTTTCTGCCAGAATGGCAGCAAAGAGTTGGCAATCCTTGTTTAATAGTGAAATTGGTCTCTACTTCTTATTTGCCATCCCCTCTTTCTTCTGCTATTGAGGGCAAAAGAAGAAGGGGACGGCAGAGAATGTGGAGGCTGGATGGAGTCACTGGAGCAGTTGGCGTGAGCTTAGATGGACTCTGGGGGATGGTAGAGGACGGGAAGGCCTGGAGGAACGTTGTCCATGGGGTCGCAATGGGTCAGACACGACTTCGCGACTAACAACAACAAGAACAAGAACATTTCTTCTGCAGACTCATTTGACATAGTCTGTTGCTGCTGCTGCTCCTTTGGTTTGTCAAAGTCACCATGTAATCTTATCATTAGAGTAATCTTATCATCTTATACCATGATTCGCTTGATACTCAGTGCATAATCTACAGTGCAAAAATTCAACTATGGCTATCTTTCCAAATGTCTGTCCAATGAAGGAATCTCAAAGTGGCTTCTTCTACAATCACATTGCTCATAATACAACTTTAATCTCCCCAAATTTAATAGCTGTTAGGATATTGAATTTAGTAGCTGGAACGGTAAAGTGTAGGCCAGAATACACACTTGTAGTTGATTAGTTACAGAGTGCTGATTCATGCATAATGCAATCTATGCTATTATTGGTTGCTGTCAGTATAAAGGGGGAGTGTCCATTCCCCCCCCCCACCCCTTTTCTTCTTCGGTGTGTTCTGCACACTGTTTGCTCATGATGTTCCTGTGTTCCTGACTATTTTGGGTTAGTGCTTCTGACTTCATCTGGACAGTTGCTGTGCAATTCCATGACAATGGCATCCAAATATTTGGTCTAAAACTCCCAGGAATCCAAGTCATCATTGGCCGCTTGGAATTTTGGAAACAACACATCTAGATGGGTGAGATTACAAAAGGAAACTCAAAAGCACAATCTGATTCCTTGAACTCTCTACCAATTGGCTCTGATCTGCCTTCTAGAGTGAAAGGAGACAAGTTATCCCCTGTTCTTCATGCCTTGCTTTCAGCTATTTTAAAATGACACAATACTATGTCTTCACATCTATTCGCAGACCTTTCAACCCCTACAAATAAGACTTTTTAAAGGATTTGTGTGTTAAATAGACCTGGATTGATGCCTTGGTTTAACAATATGAGAAATAGCTTCTTGAATCAAACCACGATGCACAAATCTTTTGGAATCAGTAGATATTAAATCATTCATTGAAATTGGAAGGGTCAATTACGGATGGGTTGTGATACCCAGAATAAGGTATCAGCATGTGCTATACAGACATTTATTTATAGAAGTTATGCATCATGAAGTTCTTAGAGGAAATTGGGTAATATAATACATTGTTATGATAATTTGTGTGTATACAGAAATTCACACCTTCTTTTATATATCGCTAATTCAGCACAGGGAAGCCATATCTGAAGAAGGAAAACAAATGTGTTATGCTTGGCTGGAGTTCTTTTATAATTTCTTCAATCGTGCTGGAATTTTATTTGAATTTAATATTTCCAGAATTGATTTTATGTCCCCAAATGTGGTCTTAAAGGATTGCTTTTGAGAAAGGCACATCAAAAAATCTTAGAGAATTCTAACAGGCATTATTACTGCAACTTTATATATTCTCTGTTCTGTAATTCAGAGGTTTACCTTTTTCCTCTTTCTACAACTACATTAAGTATTTTAATTCTTAGCCATAGTAACACTTAATTTTATGCATGTATGTATATCATGATGATGGTATCGCATTCTGATCCTTTTGTTTGGTTTTGGTTTAAGGGATCAGGGATCAATATTCTTTATATCTTGTTGGGCTGTTCAGATCATGATATCCTCTCATCAATCTCTGTTTTACTAGAGAATTTTCAGTATTTTACCAAACAACCATTATTATTATTTTTTGTAGACAAGGTTTATTCTTAAATAGATAAAAGCTGATATAAATCTGTGGTTCAGTTAAGAACTCATTTCTCAATAATAGTAAAACTTTGGATAAAACATTAAAAAAATATTGATAGATCAGGATGAAATTCTAGAAATACTTATTAAGGATCCCATCCATATTGTGGAAAATATTTCACATTCAGATGTGTGAGGAAAATATGCAGCTGGCATTAATGTTTCCTGGTAAATCTTGCAAATTAATCAATATAAATCAGTAAAATTTTATTGGCAAAACTCAGTATTGGTTAAGTTCTTCAAAAACAAGCTGACACACAAAGAGTGAGACGACAAGTGAAAGAAAGGCATCACTAGAATTTTTCCTGCAAACTCCTCTGAATAGGGGGATGGGAGGATATTCATTCATTCATTCATTCATTCATTCATTCATTCATTCATTCATTCATTCATCTGTTCATTCATGGGCTAGGCTGAGAAAGAGCTGGCTTTCATGGCTAAGGCAGGACCTGAACTCACAAACTTCCATTTCTAGCCTGGTGCCTAAACAACTGCACCAAACTGGCTCTGTAAATGCATCAAACTGGATACCTTGAAGACCCACAACTATCCTTATTCACTATATCATTGTACCAGCACGATAACATTATACATTCTTCAAAGCACAGGCAGGACTTTCTGATCAAGATGAATCTTGGTACAGTGTGAAGACTGATCACACCACAAACCAGAAGCAAGAGTATATTTCATATTTGAAAAGTGCAATAGTTCCATATTTGTTTACTCAACTCCTGTATGCAAACCATTAACTGATGTTGAGAATCATGTATTTGTTTCAGTGTTTTCTCTCTTTCCAAAAGTCCTTGATTAAGAATCTAGCCAAGAACATACCAACTTCCGTTCTAATATTAAGAAACTGAAATGTAAACATACTGAGTTAAAAAAAATCATAATTATTCTGAAAGTAACTATGTATACAGCAGAGTTCCCCTCTCTATATCCAGTGTTTTCTCCTTCAGCTTTTGAAAAATGCTCGCAAACATTAAAACCAAGTTTCCTCTACCTTATGTAAAGTGCATTCAGAAGAGCTGACACAGAACTGGAGTGTATATAATAGTATACGAAAATGACCTTGGAGACAGAAGGATGAGCCACAGACTAAAGAACCATCCTGCAAAAAATATCTTGGTCCACAGAAGAGAGAATACTTGGGAAACATTTCAGAAGAAACCCTCTCTAGTTTTCTATAGAGTAAAAGGAGGGGAGGAATATTTTCAGACTTGCAAGGTTCTATTAATGAAACCCTACAATAAAGAAAGAGCTAGTATTCCTTGATGTGCCTCTTATCTTGACTGGCTAACACCAAGGTAACTCATCCACCAGAGGAGTGTCCATCACTCTTCACAGCTTTAGCCTTAACAATATTTATAACGGTTGCAGTATCCCGGGGTCTACTTTACTTTCAGAATGCAGAAGCAGCTGAAGATACTTTCCAGATAGATTTGGGGGTCCTACAGTTGAAGGCAGACAGTTAAGAGAAGGAGGCACCGAAAGGAAGGGGTAATAGGTAAGGCAAGGGTTGGGACAAGTGAAATGGGGCAACAACAGGAAATAGAAATGCAGGAAGTAGGCAGGATATTGTGGGAAACGATCTGAGAAGAAACATTCCAGGGAGATGGAGAGAGATACCAAAATATCTGATCCTGAGAAGAGTCAAAAGAGCAAAATAGTTGCATGCTAATCTGTTGCTACTGATTTTTTGCTTTTAAGGTGGCCTCAGGAAAAATTACAGGGAGGAATCCTATTATTTAGCTGTAATTTTAATTAACTACATACAATTAAAGTATTTTTTCCTTGTTCTGACCTCTCTTTGTTTTTGGAGAGAGAGCCTGGCAAACTACTCAAGGGCCAATGTAGTCCGCAGCCCCACAATTTTGTGCACCTGTTCAAGATAGCTCTGGAGATGATGTTGCAGCAGAGGAGGGTCCTTTTGGCCATCTAATTAATGCATTTTGGGCAGGGGTGGGAAAACCAGGGGTGGGCTGCTGTGCTTGGGTGGACCTGTAGTGAAGATTCTGCACGGTTCAGCGAACTCCCAAATCCCACTCCCACCCCGCCCCACCCCTCCAAGGAGTTCCCACGTGGCCCATTTTGGATCCCAGGTAAGTATAGGGCCCGCACGGAGGCTTGGGGAGGGTGAAAAACAGGCCTCCTGGAAGTTTGGGAAGGCTGGAAATGGGCCTGTTTCCGCCTCCAGAGAGCCTCTAGAGCCTGGGGAGGCCCTTTTGCTCTCTTGGAGGCTCAAAGAAAGCCTCTGGAGCCTAGGGAAGGCAAACAATGGGCCTCCCGGAAGGCCAGAAATGGGCCTGTTTCCAGCCTGCAGAGAGCCTCCAGAGCCTGGGGAGGCCGTTTTCACCCTCCTGGAGGCTCAAGGAAAGCATCCAGATCCCGGGGAGAGCAAAAACGCCCCGCACCGATGGTGCAGGAGGCTGACTAGGCCACACCCACCATGGTCACACCCACCCAGCAACCGGACAGAGAACTAGTTGCTGAATTTTTTGAAGCCCACCCCTTGGGCAAACTATGCCCCCTTTATGACCTGTGCACTTCAACTCCCAGAATTCCTGAGCCAGGTCTGGGAGATTGAAGTTCACAGGTCCTAAAGGGGCCATAATTACCCACTCCAGCTTTTGGACACAATCAGCTTAAATTACTAATATGCTATTTGGTTGCAGTATCTTTAGCATTTGTGTTAACTGCCACAGCATCTCTATAAGGGTTGGGCCAAACACAGGGCTAAGTTATAACAAGGCTCTGTTCTTCTCTGTTCTTCTTCCTTATTCTCACTTATATCTGATACTCAATTGCTGGGCACATGTGTCTCGTTCTCTTATTCGCTTCACGGAACTATTTTTAAATATGAGCTTTTATTATTTTTTAAAAAAAGGATTTGGTGCATTTCTTCAAATCTCTGAGTTTGCTCAGACCTTGTCAGCTTTGTGAGGTGGTCCAGACAAGATGCATACCCCCACCCCAAGATGAATTCATTCTTACTTTATCATAAGGTTTCATTGACAGGATTTTATAAATCTGTTCCCCCTCGTCTTTACAGTCCAAGACACTAGGGAGGGTTCCTTCTGAGAGTTTTCCATGCCCCATTCCTTCTGAGGGCTCAGTGGCCTCTTAGCCAACCATTGTCCTGGCTATGGCTCTTCTCCCCAAGGTCATTCCCCACATACCATTACAGACACGCTGGTACAGGTAGCCCTCAACTTACGGCAACAACTGAGTCCAAAATTTCTGTTGTTGGTGAGACATTAGTTAAGTGAGTTTTGTCCCCCTTTATGGCCTTTCTTGACACAGTTGTTAAGTGAATCCCTGCAGTTTTTAAGTTAGTAACATGGCTTTTAAGTGAATCTGCCTTCCCCATTGACTTTGCTGGTCAGAAGACGGTCGCAAAAACTGATGACATGATCCCGGGACGCTGCAACCGTCGTAAATATGAGTCGGTTGCCAAGGGTCTGAATTTTGATCGCGTGACCATAGGGGAGGCTGCAGTAGTTGTGTGAAAAGCAGCCATACATCACTTTTAGAAGTGCCATTGTAACTTCAAATGGTCACTAAATGAACTGTTGCAAGCTGAGGACTACCTGTACTTTCCCTTCTTCCCTTTCAGTGTGTCTGTTTCAGTTTCAATCTTGCCAGTACTCACCATTTTGATGTTGCGCGTAAGGCTTCTTCCAAGTCAAACCCAATTGCTGGCAGTTTCGTGGATGCCGCCGTGTGATTTTTTTTTTGGGCAGTGATACAGAACTGACTTAACTCCTGGGACAGGTCCATGGCCTTGGCATTTCCCAATGGCCTCCCCTCCCAGTGCTGATGGGGCCTGACACCCTTTAGAGTTCCAAGGTCAGCTTACGCTGGCCTCTGGCTGCCAGCTACTTGCTCTGAAAGTGATGCTGTAAAATGCCTTCGGCTAATGTTCAACTCTAGACTTAATTATTTTAAGACCCCTAATTCCTCATTGCTTTAAAAAGGGCTAAGCAGGCCTGCTGCGAGTTTGTGCTTTTGCTAATTCGACTAACAAAGGTGCTTGCATCCTGCCCCAGAGCCCTGCCTATTGAAAGACAGAGATGGCTGGAAAACAAGACATCCCAGGAGACGTGGAGAAAAGGGCAAAAAGAGCCAATCTAAGGACCGCCGAGAGAGATTCTGTACTAAGGCAGCCCTGTATACAGCTTAATTTAGGACAAACTGAAGCTTCTGCATATTTTTCCTGGATAAAATAGACAGGGCTGCATCTTCGGTTGTGAAACGACTGGTATTTTTTTTCCTAAAATAGTGTTTAGACCATACAATGGTGTCCTACAATTTTACTTAAAAACTCCAACAAAGGGAGATCCTTTTCAGAATCTAACTGAAAGGCTAAAGCTAAGGAAGTATTTCTCTATCTTGTAAAGTTGGAGATATGTGGACCAATTCCCAGAATTTCCCCGCCAGCATGCTGATTGGGGAATTCTGGGAGTTGACATCCACACATCTTAGAGTTCGCAAGGTTGAGATACACTGTGTTAAATGTTAAAACATATAAAGAACGGTTGCTGGAATTGGGTATGTCTACTTTAATGAAAAGAAGGACTAGGGGTGACATGATAGCAGTGTTCCGATATCTCAGGGGCTGCAACAAAGAAGAGGGAGACAAGCTATTCTCCAAAGCACCAGAGGGCAGGGCAAGAAGCAATGGGTGGAAACTAATCAAGGAGAGAAGCAACCTAGAACTAAGGAGAAATTTCCTGGCAGTGAGAACAATTAACCAGTGGAACGTCTCATCTTCAGAAGTTCTGGGTGCTCCATCAATGGAGGTTTTTGAAGAAGAGATTGGACAACCATTTGTCTGAAATGCTGTAGGGTTTCCTGCATGAGCAGAGGGTTGGGCTAGAAGACATTCAAGGTCCTTTCTTGCATTTAAGTGTCTCAGATTGAGGAGTTTTGGTCATTGGTTCTATTTTCAAAATGCTGTTCGTGATATTGTTATTATTCTATTCTATTCTATTCTATTCTATTCTATTCTATTCTATTCTATTCTATTGACACTTGACTACTGCCTCATATTTACGATGGTCACAGTGTCCCAGGATCATGTGATGCCCTCTTGTGACCTTCTGAGAAATAAAATCAAAGCAGAAGCCAGACCCACTTAACAAACATGTTACTAATTTAACAACCGCAGTGATTCCCTTAACAACTGTGGCAAGAAAAGTTGTCAACTGGGCCAAGACTCACTGAACAACTGTCATGCTTAGCGACATAGTTTTTCGGGCTCAGTTGTGGTCATAATTTGAGGACTATCTGTAGCCAGGTAGTCTTGGGAATTCTTGAAAATCTTGTCTAGGGATGACCGACTCAAGGTTGACTGAGCCTTCCCTCCTTCTGAGGTTGGTAAAATGAGGACCCAGATTGTTGGGGGCAATATGTTGACACTGCAAACCGCTTAGAGAGGGCTGTAAAAGCATTGTGAAGCGGTATATAAGTCTTACGTGCTATTGCAATTGCTAAATGTAGGCTGGTTGGCAAGCATCCAAAACTCTATCACATGATCTGGGGTGGGAGGGGAATGGTCAGCCATCAGAACTTCGAATTGGACTCTGTTTCCTGGGGAGGTCACTAAGACAGTCACTAAGCGATTGGTTTTAAGTCGAGGACTATCTGCATTTGTTCTGCGACAGAGGAGAACTCCAAATTTATGGTCTGATTTGAGAAGTTCTGTTTTGGAATTCCTACATAATAATTATTTTTTTTAACCTGGGCTCTGTTTCCAGTTCAATGTTACATCTCTTCTCCCCAAAGAAAGAGGGAAAAATATAACTATCTGGATCTGTTTGTTGTCCCAGTCTGCTTCCTGATTCCTTGCTGGTTTGTAAACAAGTGGGAGCCAAGCCATGCTTGGAGATTCCTATCTCCAGTAGGGGAGTAATACACTGATATTTAATTATCAGATGACAAGAGGATGTAGACTGGAATATCCCCTTTCAGATGAGAGATAGCGATTCTGAATGCTATTAAAAGATAAATAATCCTTCCAATAAAAAACAGAGCCAACACTGGGGAAAAGTCAAAACCCATTTGCTGTGTTCAAGAAGTGTCTCCTGCCTTCGGTTGCTCCTCTCTACCATGAGCATGTAGAGACAAGGTGACAAACAGATTGCCTTGCAGATGGTTACGCAAATAATTGAGATAATCAAGTTTTCCAACCACTTTCCCATCCATTTTCCCAAGCTGTTCTTAGAAGGTACACATCAAGGTATTAGTAATTACTTGCAATCTGGATTTATTTTATTTTATTTTCTGGGCTGATATTCTTGGCTAATCTTGCGAAGGACTCATAAAGAGAGACCTCCCCAGGATTAGCCAAGACTGTCTAGGATCTAGGATCTAAATCTAGGGCAGAGTTTTTCAACCCCGGCAACTTTAAGGTGTGATCATTTCCCTTGGTTCAAGACCCTGAAGGCAAACAAAGGAGCTGGAAGGCAGAGGTGGGTGGGAGAGGGAAAGGGAGAGGATGAGAGAGAGAGGAGAAGAAGGAGGAGGAGGAGAACAACAGGAACAAGAGAGAAGAAGAAGAAGAAGAAGAAGAAGAAGAAGAAGAAGAAGAAGAAGAAGAAGAAGAAGA
>JANHFL010004392.1:29041-39160 GCA_032468155.1 Oxyrhabdium leporinum
CGAAGACTCGGGGCGGTTTACAACTTATAAGCAATACTCTTACATCAGTATATTAATCCAATATACCTCAGAATATCTCATTATATAAAAATGTGTATATTAATAATACACCCTCCCTCTTATTTCTATCTCCATTCTAATTTTTAATCATGTCACCATTATATTTTAAACAGGACATTTCCTTTTTACCTCTCATTTCTTATCCAAATTAGTGCTTTGATTCTTATTCGTTTTCATTTTAATAAGAAACAATAATAACATTAATCATATTCATTACATTCATCAAGCTAATATAGTTCTAATAGTAATTCACATATTTATATTACATTTTACTTTTCCATTATTTAATTATTCAATATTTCAGTATATTATTCCAATGCCAATCACAATATTAATTAAACATACATACTAATAACACCATTCAATGTCTAATTTTTCCACCTTATTATTGCTTTTATTTTATTACCGTATATAAAAGTATATATAATGTTTCCCCCTTTTCTTATATCTCTATTCTAACTTTTAATCATGCCACCCTTATATTAACAAAACAAAAAAACAAAAACCATTTCCTTTCTGACCATCATCTCTTGCCGGCATTAAAATTTTAATTCTTGACTTGCCTCCCATATTTTCAATTCAATCTAAATATTTTTCCCATCTCTACCCTCTTCCACTGTCTAGCTTTCAGACTATCTACCCTAGCCCCTGACTCCTTTTCAAAAATATCTTCAAGATCTCTTTGAGTCCTCTTTATAAATTCAGTCATGTATCATAACATTCAGGGGTCACTTTAATTCTTCCTGGTCCTCACATTTAAATCTCTGATAATCATGGAGTAGATGCATATAACTCAATAAATATCCTCCAGATAGTTAATGTTTATTCCATGTCCAAAATCTTGCCAGGCTTGTAAATATATATTGTATTTCCTTTCATCAGCAGGTGGCGGTCTCAACTTGAATTTCAATGTTATTATGATGCAATTTAATTTTAATTCAAGTTATAAAAGCAGGGTTAACTTTTTAAGTAAATAGTTCCAGGATTTTTAATGCCTTCCCAAAACAACACCCTCCCAATTTAAAAATCCAATTTCCTGTATTTTTAGAGGGTTTTGTTTTTCTTCCCTTGATTGTTTCTTTCCAATCTAGTATTTTTTTCAAAATATTCACTCGCTGCTTAAACAAATAGTTCTGAACAAATAGTTATCCTGGATTTTTTCTTTTGGGGTTAGATTTTGAGTAAAAAGGAATCCTCTCACCCAGTTCCAGCCACTGTTCACTAACTCTGCTCCAGCACTGGCCTTAGCTGTTTCTCGGCTGTCCCAGCTTCATGGTGGCCATCTTTAGGCTGCCTCTTCTCCTTGTCGTGGCTGAGAGGGAAAAGAAAACCCTTGGCCAGGCAAGAGAGATGCAGCTCTCCGCAACCTCACAGGGTGCCCCTCTTTGATTCGCCGCCCCTACAGGGTGGTTTTGGCTCCTTTCAGAGCACACCAACAAGGAGAACTTGGCACAGGAGGGAGAGGACCCTCTCTCTGTGACCAATCCCACCATGACATCAGCCGGGAGTCCAGCCCTTCACATTTTTCTTCAATTGTAATATTCTGCATTCATTTGCCATTCCCCTTTGAACCATGCTTACATTGCAATCCATGTCTTAATGCATTTTATAGTGTGTAGTACAATTAATCAATGCCCGGGTTGTTAATTAATACAGATCTTGTGGTAATACTGACCCTGTGATTACAGGAAATAATCCAAATGTTACACAAATGCCAAGGGATTGCACGTGTGATTGACTGCAGGAGGTTGAGAAAAGGAAAACAACACCCAGATCACCTGAAAATAATGGCATTTTTAATGTTAACACGAGAATACCAAAATGTCTGTGTTAGCTGGTTCTTTATATAGGGCTGACCTACACCCTTAGATAGGTCTATACCAGGGATGTCAACCTCGATTTCATTGAGGGCCACATCAGGGTTGTGTTTGACCTCAGGGGGCTGTGGTGGGCATGGCCAGGGTGGGTGTGGCCAGCTTGATGTCACTCGTGTTGGGAGCACCTGTGGTGGCCCAAGTACTCTGCCAACAAAAACGGGCTCCCCAGATCTGTTTTTGACTGTAACAGCCTCCTGTAACCCCATGCCAGTGAAAACGGAGCTTGGGAGGACTGCCTACGGCCCTCGCAAGCTCCGTTTTCGCTGCCAGAGTCACCACGGGCTGGTCCCTCACTGTTTCCAGGGCAGCCCCATGGGCCAGATCTAAGCACCCTGTGGGTCAGATCCATCTCCCAGGCCTTGAGTTTGACACCCCTGGTCTATACTGTTATAGGATAAAGGAGATAAGCTATGGGCTATTGGCTGTGTAAAATGCACAAAGCCAGAATTGAATCACAGTACGAGTAGTCCTACTTATGACCACAATAGAGCCCAACATTTCTGTTGCTAAGCAAGGCAGTTGTTAAATGAGTTTTGGCGCATTTTATGAACTTTCGTGCCACAGTTAAGTGAATCGCTGTAGTTTTTAAGTTAGTAACAAGGTTGTTAAGTGAATCCGGCTTCCCCATTGACTTTGCTTGTCAGAAGGTCACAAAAGGTGATCACATGACCCCTGCAATGGTCATAAATACATGTCTGTTGCCAAGCATCTGAATTTTGATCACATGATCATGGGGATGGTACAACAGTCGTAAGTGTAACAAATAGTGACAAGTCACTTTTTTCAGTGCCGTTGTAACTTTGAATGGTCACTAAGTGAATGGTTATAAGTGGAGAAACTATCTATATGTTGAACAAAATGGTATGGATTATTTCAAGTAAGAAAATATGCAAACTTGCAAATCAACAAAGCTCTGCCTTTTTAAAAACAGAGGAATTCAGAAATGTGTACCAAAGAGGCTTACTATACATTTTCTTTTAAAATGCTTTCTTTGAAGAGGCAGCATAAACAATATGATGATGTAGATCTCTTCTTTTTCCACAGTATTTGAACAGAAAATTTCCATTCTGAACACCATTATGATATTAATAAAAATGAAAAGCAGCTTCCATCATTTAAGAGGCTTTAAAAGGAAATGCAAAGTGATGGGAATGAATAATACACGTTTATTGTAGGCATTTTGGGAAAAAGAACTGTGTGGGAGGATGGGGAGAGAAGAAATAGGCTTTTCATTTCTTGTGCAGATTAGCAGAGGATGGCTCAGCATAGATGTGAACAGTATGTTTTCAAAAACTTGTTTAGATCATAGAGAGCCATCTTGGTTAATACCACAGTAGCAAAAAAATCAGGGGAAAGCTGGTAGCACCTTTCCCCACTAACAAAACTTATTAATGGCATAGCATTTTCAGAATGGCTTTTGTATGCTGCCAGATTCTTTCTGATATTTTTTCAGATCGCTGAATACTAAAGTTGAAAACGGGACTTTAGGCCAGTGTTGGTCAACCTCAGGAACTTTAAAGTGGGTGGACTTCGACTCCCAGAATTCCCTAGCCAGCTGAATGGAATTCTGGGAAGTGAAGTCGACCCATCTTAAAATTCCTGAGGTTGAGAAACACTATTTTATGCCATCAAGTCTAAACCCCAATTAAAATATCCCTGGAAGATGGTTGTTTAGCCTTGGCTTCAACGCACCCAGAGAAATTTTGAAATATTTAATTATTAGTTCTTAGATTAGGTTATACAGATGATAGAAAACAAACAACTTGGTCGTGCAAGTTTGTAAAAGTTGAATTCTTCCTTCCACCTATCCCAACTGATTTTTCAATTGTTTATGTTTAAGTAGACCAGAGCATATAACAAAGTATAACAATACTTATCTAGCTCTGTTTAACTGGCTGAACTGGAAAACTGGGGAAAACATGTTACGCTTATCCTACTTTCCAGAGCACTGAGATGCATCAGAGATGCAACAGTTATTAGAGGTCGCTGAAGGTTGTTTTCAATATTTGTACTGATTTACAATTATACAGGCTGTAGAAGACAGAGGCTGTGCTTACCCCTAGTTTAAGAAGGCTGGATAATGATCTAACTGATGGACTTGTACAATAGGCATTTATAGAATGGCTCCTGGACTGTTGTTTACATTATGTTATATTGTTTTTAAATGTTGTAAGCTGCCCACAGTCACTATTGTGAGATGGGTGGCTACATAAATCAAATCAAATCAGTGAAAAATAACTATGTTGGTGGAGGTATGGTAAGTTAACCATGCCTCCCTGAAGAGCAGAAATGACAACTTTAGCAAAGAGTGAAGAATTGGTGAATAGACCAGTTCTTTGGAACTCCTCCAGTCAAGGAAAGGATGGGAGATCGCCAATATATGCTTTGGATGGCTGCTTCTCACAAGGAGACTGCAGGATATAGTTTCCCACAGGTTTGAGTGTCAGGAGACAAAGGGATCAAACTTCAAGACCACAGCTGCAGAGGAGCCTTTTAAAGGTTAAAGGATACTAAATTTGCTAACCTTTCTTCTAATCGTTTTAATTATCTTAAGGCTATTAGAAATTTTTGGAATGACAAGTTTGAAAAGCCATCTATAGAGTCTATTTTCATTTCTGAACAAAAGAACAATTATCTATAAGTTTAAGAACTTAAAGATTTTGAAGTAAACAGCAAAAAACTACAAAAGATTTTAAACCAAGAAAGTTATAAACAAATTAAGGATCCAGACAAATCAAAATACTGAGACTTTTCCTGCAAGATTTTGGGATTAACTATATAAAATAAACCGGAATTATTTTGTCTAGTGTAAGTCGTAACAGAGATTAGAGCCCTTATGTTTTAAACTAAACACTAGAGGGACTAAAGATTTTAGGCCAAAAGAAAAAAAATGGTTTTGATTTACAAAATGACATAAAACACTGTAGCATTTCAAATATTAAAGGAGATCTTAGAAGAATGAGTCTAGAAATTAGTAGCCACAATATCAACAATATTAGTAATGATATCTGCTTCTATGGATAGGCTATATTAAAAGATATTAATGAAGAAAGGACAGATATTAAAAAAAATCTTGTTTGGTGCACAAATAGTGAAATCAGTAATACTAGATTTTAAAAGCCCTTTAAAAGTATTTCAAGATATAGAAGGAATTTAAAGTGAAAACACAATTGGCTGGGCAATAAAATGACCCTGATAAGGACTATTGGATATACAATATTAGCTGGTTTAAGTTTTAAACATTAAAGGGGAACTCTAAATGATAAGCTAAGAAAATAACCTGGATAATGTTTGTTATTGGATTTGCAAAGCAGGTTTATTAAAATCTTGAAGAAGCCTTTGTGATGGGACAAACAATTGAATCCTATCACAATATTTGAATAAACTAAAGAGTACGGTTTTTAGAAGTAAAAGAGATGAAAATAAAGTTGGTTTATTTGATCAAGCTCAAATGTTTTTATGAATTTCATGTTTTATGGACTTTTTGCTGACACCAGGACTGAGTTGATGTCTTCGGGATTAGTTTATAGATGAAGGATGAGTTATGGGAAGCAAATATATCTATTTGTAACCTTGTAGGAGGTGAAATATCCACTTACATACACTCCGTTGTTGTTCTTTACATTCAGATATCTGGCAAAGACTTCATTTATTTTGAAGTGAGAGTAGGGCTTTGATTTCTTTCGTAATAAATAATACTTGTCAAGTTTCTGGAGGCTCCTGTGGGGGATGTTTTGACCACCAGGGTAACTTGTGAGAAATCAAGAGGAGGAACAGTCTTCCCTGTGTCTGATTCCCACTTTATTTATTCTAAATAAATATCTGTTTAAAGAGAGATTTTTAAAAGGTCTTAGCTTTCCTATGAATTTATATCTCAAATATAATGAATGTCTTTTCGCAAGCACACACAGCTGGGTTAAACCTGAACCCTTAATAACATTTTTTTCTTTTTGAATGGCACCTATTGCCACTTAATTACTCCAGATTCTTTCAGCACTTTATATATGCTCTGGAACCCCTCTCCTAACAAGGTTTCTCCACTTTAAATCTCCAGCACTTTCTCTACTCTAATGCACTGCAGGTACGTCATCCCCCTGCAGCTTGTCAGTTATGCTTTTCCTCATCTGGGAAGACTGCCTTAATAAGACCATTGTGGCTCGCCCGTTTGTCTTTCATTACATAAAACAATTGTTTAAGCTGCATCTTTGAACATGTTTCAGATCATGATAATCAGCATGTAGATAATTTCTCTGGGTTGGAATAGTTTCGAAGGAAATGCACCCCAGTTGTTGTTTTTTATCTTTTCCTGCGCAATGAGAAGCAACAGCTTGCTCAGATCATGTGGAAAGCAGCTTTTGCTGAAATCTGGAGTTATTAAAAGGGGATGCAGAAAAAAAAATCTGTTTCTTCCTGTGGTGCATCCAGAAAGGAAAATGGTTTTTCGTAAGTTTCAGGTCTGCAAAACAGTCAATTATGAAAAGTCCTTCTTTTCAAAGTTATAGTACTTTAAAAATCACTTTAGCACTCCATTCCTGATCTTGAATGCCCACATTCATCTAAATTATGTCTCCATGCATATCAAGCCAATAAGACTAAGTATCAAAGAAAATGGTTTCCATCCATCAGTATAAGGTTTTGGCCAGATGTAAACAAACAAGGGGCTGCCATATCTTTAGGAATTATGAAGGAAAGAATATTATAACTGATGCTTTTTTATTGCAGTAAAGCCACTGTACTTTCCGAAATATTATTATCCCTCGAGGTTCAGAATCCTTTCCCACTGACTATGCTAACTGTGGCTCCTGGGTGTTGTAGTAAAAGCTAGCATCTGGAAGACTACATTTACTTCTGCTGTCGTGTAAAGTAAGAGCAAGCTTAACTCATAATTAGATTTTGTCTCAGCCTTGATTCCCACTGGCTTTCGACTTCGAAAACTGTCCGACTATATCAACGGAACAAAGCCAAATAAGGCAGCATTTAATAAACTAGGATTAGAAATATAACCAGCTTTGCTTTTTATCCCAAGTGTGGAATCAAAACGCAAGACCCAGAGCAAGTAATCAAGGCCCACTGCAGTGATTTATTAGACAGTACACTGGAGAGATTTTTTTCCAAATGAATAGTAGGAGACACACCCCTGAAAACAAAGTGAGGCACTCATATTTATACATTTCAGAAAGGAAAGGAAAAGAGTGCATGCATACATATTCATAAGTAATAACGTAATAGATCTCAGGTTAATTCCTGCCTTTCTGTTATCTACAGAGAACAATGGTTTTAGTTAGGGAAAAAAAATGTGTCTTGAGAATCAGGGGTTGCTATGGGAATATTGTGATAAAATTTTCCACAGGTTGCGGTGAGCTACAAGGACACATTTCTTATGTCTTAATTTGTCTGTTAAACAGTTCGATTGCTGCCTGTGTAGATTTTGACCTTGAGGTGCAATAAATCAGTTCAGTTGCTGTGCGTGTAGACTTTTAGCCGCTCTATTAAAACAGAACATTGCCCAGAGTATACCATCACAGAGGTAGTCTACACTTCATACTCTAAGTGTAACATCTATCCCTATGACACGGGTGTCAAGCTTGTGGTGTCACACTGCCATCACATGACATATCGAGACATTTTCCCCCCTTCACGGAGCTGGGGTGGGCGTGGCCTGTGCATGATGCATCTGGCCCGTGGGCCACCAGTTTGACACCCCTGCTCTATGGCCCCATAAACCATTATTAGGGTTTTATCTCAAATATTATTATTGTCCATATACCTTGTATGCATAGATTTGCTGGTCCTTTATTTAAACTTATAATCATGTACCTGTGATTGCATGACCTCTTAGGTTCCACATGCTAAATAAATAAGTAAATACACAAGGCCAAACCAGTACACCCAGCTACAAATCAGTCATCTGGAATATGAGAACAATAGCCTCCACTCAAGCCAAAATGGTCAGTAGTGGGAGATGCTGGAGTAGCCATTTGGATGGCCAGTGATTCCTCCTGCTGATCTCAGAATTAGGAAAAGGAGCAGATAGAGGCAAATGCTAGTCTAGAACTCTTGTCAATGTGAGAAGTGCCACCTTGGCATTCTTCGCCAAGCGTGAATGTCCCAGACTTCCCTTTCATTTAAAAATGTCCCACTTTTCACTGTAAGCTTGCTTTTATCTCAACCTAATTAAGAATTGGCACAGCAGAAGGAAGACATTTCTGTTATTATAAAGTCAGCAGTCACTGAAAATAAGCAAAGGTATAAAAGAGCGAAGAGTTTAGTTTTGTAGGCAAGATCCCAAGCTGCTTCTTAATGATTCTGGAGAGAAATTCAACAAGACTGAGCAAAGAGCTTTTATTGGCCCACGGGACTGCTATCAACTTGTTTTAACCCCATTAGTCTAACTTCTTAGTTTGAGTCCTTACATGTCTATGAAAATGATAGGGGCTTATTAGATAGTATGAATGATTTATAGCAGGAAATTCAGCTTGGCTTCGTGCTTTTTTTTTTTCTCTCCAGCCACGAACAGAGTTGTAGAAGGTCATCTTTGGTATGTGTGTTTGTACACACTTTCACAGACATATGGCACTAATGGAAAGCTATACAATAATTATCTTCAGAGTTTCCTTGAAGGGGCTTAAGCTGATTAGCAAGCACGGTTTCTCATTATGAATTTTATAGAACAAAGCATACTGGCAAAGCTTGGTCTGGCGAGCTCTGAGTTCATATTCAGAGTGCCAACAACTGCACTGAATGTAATCTAGATGTGTTGGCAAGGCCAGCATAGAAATGGGGCATCAGATTCACACAAAACAGCAAAGCTGAAGCCTGAGAAAATGAAATCCAGAGCAGCACTGTCTATTCACATCATTATCAGAGAACTCAACGCTCCACTAACCCAACCATATTTTCCGTTTGTGGAAATGAAGTTGCGTCCTGGTGCATCATCTTTAACAATCCCGGAAGGACCAGAAAAGTAATAAAAGCATGTGAAGTTTGAAACTTTTCAAAGCAATTTAATTTAATCGCTTGAAAATTAGTCTTCTTGAAGGGTGGGTGAAGTCAAAATTTCATTGAATTGCAGTACATTTTCAAACTGTTTGCATTACTCTGATCTATTTGTGTTAAGATTATATAGCCCATTCACATATAGGGGCTGTAGGTAACCTATAACTTCCTAAAAATTAATGTAATGTTCAGTATATCTTTTAAAATTCATTAAATCCCTCCACTGTAAAGGCATATATCCTAAATTTCCTCCTTAAGTATAACAAGGAAGAGGGCGAGTTTCATCTTTGACAATTCACTGTTTAGGGATCACCATAATTAACTATTGATGACAAACATATCTGTGGTAGGATCTGTAAAATATCTCCCACTGAGAAACTAAGAGTGATGGATAGAGTTTTGTCAGATGCAAAGAAGCAGAACAACACAGCGATCTGATCAGAATGGCTTCTTTATTGTTGCTTACCTACTTACAAGAATCTCACAAGACTGACTAAATTCTCTTGGGAACGGGCAGATAAAGGCTTCATTAAATCAGGGTGGGGGTGTCTGGCCTCTGTCACTTCCTGCAAAGACTCCAAGCTCATCAGTCTTTTCATTCCTGTTCCCACTCCAGCTGGAGATTCCGTCACATTATTCTCTATTGAATTAGAATGAACACAAGTTCACCAATGGGTTTCAACAGAAAGTTTAACTATCTAAGATACTTTGTTTGAATGACATATTAATCTCACAACACATGGCTAAACTCAACAGGATATCAATTGCAAAACTGTTAGCACCTTAGACCAAGTCAAATCCAAAAATATTAGAAAATTCCTGATAGCTTGGGATTCAGATAAGTCAGCCATCAACAGACACATAGAGATAAGCCATATGTGACCACCATTCAAAAAAGTCAATAACAAAACTAGGAAACAAAAGGACTATAATACATCCCCTTCAACAGCTCACATTCAAATAAGCAGGGATCAGACAAATAATCAGGAAGAAAACAATACAGTAATTAAGAAACCAAGGAGGAAACATCCCTCCCCCCAAACCCTGGCAGGGTAATTTACTGCATATCAATCAGCAGTAAATTCACACTGATGTTGTCTAGTTGGGTAATGAAATCAGCCAACTTGGTCTAGTTGTTAAGGTTGCAGACTAGAAACTAGGAAACTGTGAGTTCTAGTCCTGCCTT
>JANHFL010004392.1:56651-72755 GCA_032468155.1 Oxyrhabdium leporinum
ATAATAATAATAATAATAATAATAATAATAATAATAATAATAATAATAATAATAATAATAATAATAATAATATTTGCATGTTCATTTGATCTTAGTTCCTAGTTTGAAATGTCTGCAGTTAGATCAAGATAAGGGAACAGCTAAAACTCAGCAAACAGACCAAGAGAAGGGAGAGAAAAAAAAAGGGAAAGAAAGCGGGTCTCTAGCAAGAGTTGCTTAGCTGTGCATTTTGGCTGAGTCAACCAAGCCAGCTCCTTGGCTTCCTGAATCTTGAAACAGAGTTCTTCTGGAGCTGGGCATCTAGAGCAATTCAGAGGGTGGCCATATATGGCCATCTTATATGATTCGTGCAGAAACAATTAGGGGAAGTTGTCTGGAACTCCTAGGTTACTAAACCCAACTCAGTAAGGACTTTTTCAAAGAGAGGAATGCCGTGCTTCTGAGATGTTTAAAAGGTTATATATTGGAGGAACTGAGCTCAGCTATAGGAATATCCAGATTTCTTGGTAGGGGTGATATAATTGCAAGTCCAGCTCAGTGAAGGGCTTCAACAGGCCTGTGTTGCTTCATGGCCAGCTAGACTTAGGATCAGTCTGTTAAGGAGAACTGAGCTGAGGCGGCACAACAAAGTTCTCTAAAGGTAAAGGTAAAGGCTAGTCATTCCCAACTCTAGGGGGCGGTGCTCATCTCCGTTTCTAAGCCAGCGCTGCCTGATGATGAATCCGTGGTCATGAGGCCAACATGACTAAACACCGAAGGCGCACGGAATACTGTTACCGTCCCACTGAGGTGGTCCCTATTTTTCTACTTGCATTTTTTTTATATGCTTTCAAACTGCTAGGTTGGCAGAAGCTGGGGCAAATAATGGGAGCTCACTCCGTTACGCGGCAGTAGGGATCGAACCGCAGAACCGCTGACCTTTCTGATCGACAAGCTCAGCGTCTTAGCCACTGAGCTGCCGCGTCCCCTACTAAAGTTCTCTAGGACAGTGTTTTTCAAACTTGGCGTCTTTAAGAGGTATGGACTTTTATCTCCCAGAATTCCCCAGCAAGGATGGGTTGGAAGTTGAAGTCCACATCTCCTAAAAATTGCCAAGTACTACTTTAGTATCAGAAAACTTGCAAAGAGAGGAAGAACGAGGAACTGCCTATCTATTAGAGAGTGGATAAGATTGGTATTTCAGTTTTTAAGGCTACAATTCATGACTGTCCACAGAAATATCATTGAAATAAATTGGAATCAGTCTTGAACAGTGCTCAGCAATATATTCCACATAACTTACAGCTAAATTAAATCAGGGTTGCCTTAGCGTTGTCTGGATTTCCCATCATGATCTAGCTTTCCTTTGGCAATCCTCATTATTACTTTTTAGCATCTGCATTTCTCCTTCAAAAATGAAATTTGAAATCCCCTTACTGTGACTGGAAACATCATCCATCATTATTTAGATTTAAATATGAGCAAATGTTTTGCTATAGGATGACTGCAAAAAAAACCACTAATACAAAACGAAGAATTCTTGGATCGTAGCAAGGAATATCAAAGATGAAATGATCCTCAGTGAACTATAAATCTGATCGTAGCCAGTGGCTGTCACTTTCTTTCTAGGCATTTTACACTAAAATTCAAAAGCAAATAAAAGAATCAGAAGGCCTCAAATGCAGTCAAATTCTAAAGGCAGCTCCAGCATTTGAAAATAATTAGAACTTCAGCCCAAAGCTTGACTTGTTTGATCATGCTTTTAAAGATCACCAAAGAGTTTACTTCTCCTATATTTCAATAAATAGAATATAAATGATAGACTGAATGATGTAAAAGGCTTGACTCTGAATTTCCAGCAGACAAATCTGCAGAGGATCCGCCTGTTTAAATCAATCACTTAACTTAAGTCAATCACTTAACTTAAGTCAATCACTTAACTTAACAGCCATGGTGGCACAGTGGTTAGAATGTGCAGTATTGAAGGCTAATTCTGCCGACTGCCAACAATTTGATTCTGATCGGCTCAAGGTTGACTCAGCCTTCCATCCTTTCGAGGTCAGTAAAATGAGGGCCCAGATTGTTGGGGGCAATAGGCTGACTCTGTAAGCTGCCTAGAGAGGGTTGTAAAGCACTGTGAAGTGATATATAAGTGTAAGTGCTAAGTGCAAGAAGGTTGTAAACTGTCAACCTTCTTGACTGTCCCTGCACAATCTCACATGATGTCCTCAATGTCAAAAATACTTTTTTTAAAAGATAGCATTCTTGGACTCACGAGCATCTTCAAATCTTGCCCATTCTTGTCCAAAATCTCATGAACATTTTACATTTTCCCTGAAGTCTCGGTAGATCTAACAAGAGTTGAACATTTTAATTTTTAAAAAAAAAATCCCATGTGGAAGTGTTGCAGGTGCCTTGGTGCTGTTGGTATTATAGGCCAATCCCTGAAGTTAAATGGCTATTTCTGTTAAATGGCTATTTCTAAATTACAGAACTGATACACTATAAATCACAACTGTTTATATTTATTTACTAATGATTGAACAGTGTTGGTTCATTGGCTCATTGGCAAGATGGTAAAATAATTCTGTGCCTAAAATGTCCCAGGAGTTAGGTTAAGATACCCCTCAAATTCAGTTGCAAATTACAGGTTAAGAACAGGTAACCGCTGTGGGAATAAAGCCACAATATGGGAAGCCAGAAACCTTTGGCTGACTAAAGATCCTACCCCTGCCTGAATATTAAAGATATAAAATTTAGCAAATTGTTCTAGCAGTGAAGGAAAGAAATCTGGTCAATAAAGCACTCCACACATAATATTTTAATAACTTTAGTAGCATTGCTCCAGGACATATGATTTCAAAATCATAGTCCAAAAAAATAAAACCACGTATGTTTTGAGGTGTTCACAAACTCATTATATATGGTACTCTTTGTCTTCTATCTCTACTTTTTCCCTTTAGAATATTTGATTTTCACAATAATCCCATAATGTTTTGCCCTGATATGACTGATGATAAACTTGGCTGACTTAATTGTTCATAGCCCTGTTTAATTAAGATCATATCCCAAGTTGCTTTTAAGATTAATGGTTAATAACAAATAGTAACATTGGAAAGCTTAAATGGAACTTTCTTTTAGGTGGATAAAAATACTTGTTAAAATTACATTTTCCCATCTTTTCCACTAGCAATGGGGGGAAGGGAGTGGAGTGGAGAGTGGAATGGAGGAGAAGAGAGGAGAGGAGGATTCAGGGGTGGGTTGCTACGGGTTTGCATGGGGTTGGGTGAACCTGTAGCAAAGATTCTGCGCGGTTCGGCAAACTGCCAAATCCCACTCCTGGCTGATTTAACAGCTTTATGAAAGGAGCATTATGGAAGGGAGGGAGCTGTATCATGATCTACCGATGGATCTACACATATTTCTCAAAGAGACCACATCCTCTTCCCTGGAAGTATTATTTAGCCTTCCTGAACCTTAATTATGATTGTTTTATTTGAGAAAGTAAGATCTTGTCAGAGACCGTGGACCAAGATCATCTATCTAGGTGAGTGAACAAAGTGTGGCTATTTCATTACATACACCAAACATTTTAATTTTAAAACATACTCTATTCCTCATAAGTATATAAAACAAAAACAACACTGTGCTGTACTCCTTTAAAAAAAAACACTTCAAGGCAATTTTTCCCCCATCTGTTCAATCATGTCTGATTTTTTGGATACGCGTAGACAAGTCACACAGACATGATCTATGTGATTGCTAAAATCCACCTCGATAGCATATAATCAATCCATCACATGCTGTAAAATTACAACTATATCCCCTAGTGGAAAAAAAAGTTACAAATGATTGCTATAGCATAAACAAAATTAACTTGCCAAGCTTCACAAACAATTTTAGGCAAACATACAGATTGAGCTAATGTTCTTGCTTTACATTACAACAATAACACTCACTTCCTGCTCAGATCATTCAGTTGTTGATGTAGTTACATTGCCATTCGTCTTATTTTTGCATGCTACTGGATGTATCTTATTGGCTCCATAGCCCTTTTTCTTTCAAATAAACACTCTGCCTTTCCAGACACTTCAATGGCGACAGAAAGATTAATCACAAATATTTAACTAATGAAAGAAAGGAAAGGAAGTCAGAAGGCACTCTCCCCCCCCCCCCAGTGTTTTGTTGTTATAGTGACAACACAAGACAATTTTGCTGGGGGGAGCAGAGACAGTTGGGCCTTTAAGAATAAAGTCTTAACATAATTGACTGGAATTAGTCTGCTAAATGTACAATTTCAGGATAAGCCGATGTAGCATTATATATGTGAACTGTGAAACCGGACAACAGCATGCCTGTGAATGTTAATTCAGGAATAGGAAACAACAAGCATGGGATTTGTTCTTGTGTCCTGCTTACAGGCTTTTGTTAATTAGTTTTTTTGTGATAGAATGCAGTGAGGAGGTGGATTCCCAGGAGGGAAGGAGGGAATTTCAGAGGAGAAAGAGGCAACTCAGCCCAGATATTATGTGTGAGAGAAAGAGGGTAAAGGCAGCCCCTCCCAAGCGGTTGAGAGAGTATATTGACATTGTAAATGTAAATGTTGTTAGTGTAGTTTTCAGTCTGGCAAGTTATGGCTATAGGTATGAATAATAAATAACTCAGCTTGGGATAATTGCTATGTGTATTTCTTGGTCTTGACGTTATTTGGCTCTTGCAGAAAAAAAAGGATGCAGGGCAGAGTGTGCCACCTCTAGCAATCCCCAAAATGGGAGTCTTCAGAGACTACACTGGTGTAAAATTATGCATGCAATTAATGGCAGTAATGCAAATGTATAAATCCTACTAGCTTTTGAAGTATAATAAATCTCATGACTCAATATTCTGATGGGTGGGTTACACACAAGATGAGGCAATTAAAGGTCAAAGAGATGAACAGTCAAAATGTCTGAGGTGCACCAAGAAGTGGTATTTATCTTCTCTCCTTTGTGTCTTTTTCAACCTGCTCCTTCATGCCTTGCTGTGCAAAATCAAAATGAATGTTAGTGAAGTCTTGAGCAAGCTGCAATCAAGGTATTTCCCTACTGCTTGAGGTCCTATTTCCATCACACAGGTGCTTTTCTTCAGGCTCATCAGGATGAAGTTTTTCCAATGATATCACCTCTTTCTTCCAGAACGATTTCTTAGCCATGCTTTGTCAGCAGAGTTTATGGGCAGTCCTTGTTTAGTGACTGCCTTGTTTAGCAACTGTTCACAGTTATAGTGGTGATGAAAAGGTAATTTTGTGACCAATCCTCCCGTTTATGACCTTCCCAGGTTTGTAAAGGAAAGGAAAGCTGAAGTAAATCATAAGGACAGTCATATTTTTACTAAACAACAGCATGGCCAAGCCTGATTGTGGTCACTAAATGAGGAATACTTGTAGTAAGTTTTACCCTAACTGCTGAATGTTGCTAACTTCAGAAATTCTATTCCAGAGTCTTGTGCTATTAATTCAAGTTCAGAATGCATTGAAAGACACTTATCTCTCTCTCTCTCTCTCTCTCCGTCCGTCCCTCCCTCCACTATTAAGGCCTATTCTTTGCTAGTCAAGTCTCTGGTCTCTTTCCCAAGCCAAGCTACAATAGCTGCAGAGAGAAATGAGACTAAATAGGAAGAGGTATATCAGCAATAGACTTAAGTAACCATCAGAAAGCCCATTAATCACCTAGTAAATGGCCTTGACACTGAGTCACATTGCCATCAAGCCAATAACTTCCATGATATTCATGAATTATTTTGAAGCCAGCCAAGAAGGTAGCTAGCACCATAATTCATGGTAGTGAATTTCGAAGTTGAATTATACATATTCCAGAATTCAATTTCATTGGGAGACCTCTGATTTTAGTAGATTGGGAAGGGAGAAATAGCTCCTCTTTCTTCCCTTTATCTACAGCAGGAGTGTCAAACTCGCGTCATCACGTGACGTATCGGGACGTTTTTCCCGTTTGCTAAACTGGGCGGGGTTGGGGCCAGCACGTGACGCATCCGGCCCAAGGGCCGCGAGTTTGACACCCCTGATCTACAGCATGCACAATTTTGTACACTTCAATCGTATTACTTCTCATTTGCATGCTTTCTAGATTAAAAAGCCCTAAATGTTAGAATATTTTCACACAGTGAAGCTACACAGAGAACTTTGTAGGGTGCTTTAACTTCAAACATCTTTTGATTAAAATGAATATCACTACTTTTTCCCCCTTCGCTAAACAGGGCATGGGAATCACCAGCATGTGATGTATCCGGCCCATGGGCCGGGAGTTTGATAGCTCTGATTTACATACTTGAATTATGTAAATAATCTCATTTGCATGATGATCTCATCAAACATATATCATCATTTTGCCTGCCTTTCCTTTCCTGCAGGTATCCTTGACTACTGTTGACTCAATTAAGTGTGATATAAGCGTGCAATCCAGCTCACCAGAAGTACTATATGCTTATGTTAAATTCATGGGAACGAATGGAAGGCTCACCTTCATTACTTAACAAATTCTGTTCCAGCTGAATGAGATATTGTGCCTTTTTAATAATACCCAAAGGTTATTAAAGTCTGGTAAGGGGAAAAAAAGGCTTTTGTGTGAAATATTTGATCTTGCAGAGGTGGTATATTGAAAATTGTTTAATGATTTCTGGTAATATAAAAAACCACCTGCAAATGGAAAGTTTATTTTATTTTATCTTGTCAGGTTTCTTTACTCTTCAGCATACTGAACAGACAATAATTGAGAGCCGCAGTAAAGTCTGCTGAAACTCAAGTCAGATCTGTTTTTGCTGAAAAACACCTGTGTCTAAGGGTGAGGGTATGAGATCTGTGTGAAAGTTTTCTCAAGGTTATTTGAAGCATCAAGTGATTTTGGAGTTGAGGCTTCTTCAAAATTAAGGGTCCTTGGTGCTGTCTGAGCTTGATTGTTTTCTTGCAGATGTTTCATTATCAACAGTGCTAGATGTTACCTAGTTTGGGTAATGAAATGTCTGCAAGAAAACAACCAAGCTCAGTGAGCACCAAGGATCCCTCATTTCAACCCTGAGCTACAAATATTCTCTTTTTATTTTTCAGGAGTTGTAGTTTGCTAGATGATGATTATGCAGTCATACCTACTGAGGCATGGTAACAGTTGTCAGTGCAAATTGCTAGATGATGATTATGCAGTCATACTTACTGAGGCATGGTAACAGTTGTCAGTGCAAATTTCCTGCAGGATCCTTCCATCCAAGGATTTTGATCCACTTACTGACCAAGTCTTGAATCTGTCAGCCGTCAGGATTTAAGAACTAAAATGGGGGAAACCTGTATGGTCTTTTTTTTCCCCCTGGCTCTGCTGCTACTTTTGCAACCAGAGAATGCCTATTGTGGTCTTCTGTTTTTGTACATATACTGTATATAGTATTTTGGTTCTCTGAAGCTTGCAGGCCCTCTGTATAGGGAGGAACTCATATTTTTATTCCAGAGATTGCTCTT
This sequence comes from Oxyrhabdium leporinum, assembly GCA_032468155.1. Taxonomy (NCBI): domain Eukaryota; kingdom Metazoa; phylum Chordata; class Lepidosauria; order Squamata; family Cyclocoridae; genus Oxyrhabdium; species Oxyrhabdium leporinum. Next base: position 64,132 of record JANHFL010004392.1, read on the forward strand.
ATTCTTTTTTCTCTACATAGATTTTTCGGTCTCCTAGTACCTGTTTGTAAATATTTAAAATATTTATCACCCTTATAACATCCTTAATGACAAAAATTCCAGTCTCAAGCCCATGGAAAAGAAGTTGCTTGATTCTATGCTAGGTATTCTTTGTGTGAGACAGGAACAGGAGACTTTTGCCTCTCTATCTTTGGTGTGATGGATTACTGTGAAGGGCAGCTTCCCAGGAAGAAGGAGCATATTCCAAGGGGGTGGGAGGGAGGGACAAAAGGCAGCACAGCTCAGAGCTTGATAGGAGACAGAGGGAAAGAGTAAGGATAGCCACTCACAAAGTCTCCCACATTATCTCCATTAGGATGACAATAGTAAGGAATTACTATTGGTCTGGCAAGATTCTGTCTCTTGTGTGTAATCAAATGAATAACTGGACTTTGGTTCACTACGTCGTTCTTGGGCTAAGCCTGGCATCAAGAGACTAAATGAATAGTTTTCTGTGCTTTTCTGTTGTGGAAAATTCACTTTTGAGGTTTAAATTTAAAGATCAGTAGGCTCTTTTCTTAAATGCGATGTGCTTATTCTGACCTTGTAAATTGTAGTTTGTTATTGTGGATTATCATCTACAAAACTCATCAAATCAAATTTAATATATAAATTCAGTCCAAGGTTATCAAATGAAATGACAAAGGTTACCGTCAAACCAAACAGCAGAGATTTTTTTAGTACCACAGAGCTTTACAAACCAAGAGTCATGAATTGAGATTGTTTCAGAATCAAATCCTGTCAACAATTCAAGAATTGAAGAATAACTTGGAAAATAGAATAGAATAGAATACTTTATTGGGATAGAATATTTTATTGGCAAGTATGACTAGACACACAAGGAATTTGTCTCCAGTATATAAACCCTTGGTGTACATGTAAAATAACAAAGTAATAATAATCTTAATAACAAAGGGCAATAATCATAACAATGATACCAATAGAGAAGGTAGTGGAACAAATGAGAAGGATAAAGGTAAGATAGCCAAATTACATGGTTAGATATCCCAAGTTATAAGACAGTGTTGTGGGAATTAGATGTTTAGCAGAATGACGGCACGAGGAAAAAAACTATCTCAGGATCTAGTTGTTTTGGCAGGCAATGCTCTATAGCGGCGTCCTGAGTGGAGGAGTTGAAACATTCAGGATGTGATGGGTCTGTAGTCTGTGGAGATTCTCAGTCACCCAGGTCATGGTTGTCTCAAAAGTGTTTTTTCAAGAGGCAACTGGACTTTCTGGTTTTTCTTTGAAGATGTTTTGCTTCTCATCCAAGAAGCTTCTTCAGCTCTCAGAGTTGAAGGGTCTGTAGATATTTTCTCAGCCCTCTTTCTGACCCATGTACAGTGGTGGAATTCAAATTTCTTTACTACCGGTTCTGTGGGTGTGGCTTGGTGGGCGTGGTTTATTGGTCATGTGACTGGGTGGGTGTGGCCACCCCACACCCCATTTCGGGCCTGGTGGGCCTCCCTGAAGCCCCCTGGGAGCCATGGGGGGCCACACTGCACCCCACACCTTTTTTGGGCCTAGTGGGCCTCCCTGCATTTACCTGGGAGCCAAAACGGGGCACGTGGAAAACTCCAGGAAGGGGCGGGGCCAGCCAGAATCTTTCCTACCGGTTCACTGGAACCGGCCCAAACCGGCTGAATCCCACCATTGCCCATGTAGTATACAATACACAGTAATGGCAAAACTATATATATTCATATTGCAAGTTTAATGAAATTCAAACAGAAATGACTCCCTTGCGTACAATATATCACAAAACAAGGCAGCCTTAGAAATTTGAGATACGGTTTTTAAGGGGGAAAAAGTTAAGAAATTACTTTAGAAATAAAATCAACTGTTTAAATAAACATAAGCAACACTCTTTCATATTTCAAGAAAAGGACAAATTCCTCAGTAGTGATTAATGAATAGAGATAATGGAAGGGAAGGAAAAAGAAAGCTATCAAAAGCTCCTCTTTGAAGATGGTTTATTATAATTTATTTTTATTTTATTTCAGTAGTTTGCTGTTCTATTTTTTTTGCTATTATCTTGAAGAATACAAAGTGAACATATGTCACTTTATGTTTATTACAAAGTATCATTTTAAAAAAAAAATGGAAATTGTTCCAGCAGCTTTGCTGGGCATATTTGCTCCCTAAATTGTACAAGCTCAGAGCAAATGTACTAATCAGGCTTAGTTTCTCTCAAGTAATCCTGCCTGCTTCAGTTGCCTTGTGGCATTGCTGAGAACCTCTACCTCTCTCTTTCTCCTGATGTTCTATCTACAGAGATGATATGAAAGTGTTCTTTTCCTGTGTGTGAAAGGGATGGGTGAAGGGTATGACCTAGCTAACTATATCCTACGAAGAGAAAGGCCAGAGAGCAAATGGTCTTTCTGGTTGCTTGGGAACAAAAAGCAAGGGAAAAAATGATCATGGACAAGCAGTAGGAAGAATGACAGAAAAGAATTTATAAGAATAAATCCTTAATTTTCTATCTACATCCAGCTAGCCTTTCTGACCAATAGTTTTTGTGATGTTGAACAGTTAGTGCTACCAAAGACAAACTTCTGATAACATGAAGATATTCCCAAAGACTGGACGGAAGAAGCATCTGGTTCTGGATTAGAGTCTTGTGAGTCTAGGTCAGGGATGATGGGTCTGTTCCTGCCTTGACAAAGTTCTGAGGCCTATAACTACTGCACCGATTCTTGAGACATGTTCGTCTTGAGGTAGACTTTTGACCAAACTAGTCCATGTAACATTATGAGCCTGTTAGAAAAAGAAATCTATTATTTATGCTACCTTCACAGAAAGTACATTCAACACTATTTGATTTTTTTTTGTTTCAGAAACATCAAACTTTTTCAAACAGCAAGAACTTCGAAGGATGAAGTGGGAAAGGAACCGCGTGACGCCAAGAACAACCTACCGGCGTTCTGTCAGTAGAGAAAGATGGGTGGAGACTTTGGTAGTTGCTGATAGTAAAATGATTGAATACCATGGAAGCGAAAATGTGGAATCCTATATCCTCACTATCATAAATATGGTGGGTCACATAATTTATTTCTGTTGGGGTGGATTTGATTTTGATTCTATTTGATTCAGTTCAATGAATGTGATTATCCCCTATGTTTAATTATTTTCTCCTGTCATCTTAAAAATAGAATGATGCTTTTGTGGAAGCATAGTTCTTTATCTTAAATATGCCTGAAGAATTATGCCAAATACAAATGTAGAAAATAGTGTAAAATTTGACTCAAAATATTTTAGCAAAAGCAGCAACCCTTCCAGTTCATCTAAGCAACTTAGTCCTTATCCATAGCAACCAAACTAAACTCTGTATCAGTTTGTTTTTCATTTTGTTTAATTTGCCCTTCCCCCCCCCTCCCAGCTTCAGTTATTATATGTTCCAATAATTCCCATTTGGCATCTCAGGATCTCTTTCTTTTCCTTTTGTTTCTTCGTCTTCTTTCCCCAGTCATATTTAGCTTGTAAGTTCTTTGGAGAAAGGAACTGTCTTTTGTTATCTGCCAGATACTTTGATGTTGACTGACGGTGTTCATGGGACTGAGGAAGATGTGTCCCAAAAAAGTCAAAATGTTGGCCACAACCATGCAATCAAAGCACATTAAAAAAAAAGATGGAGCTTCAATAGTAGGTAGGATTGTGGCTGTCATCTTGCATTCTTTGACACTCCTCCACAGAGACTCCTGACATCATCACTAATAGGAAAGAAAATATTGAAGAAGAAAAATCCACTAACTTCGTGTTGTCTGGCTTTGATTTAGGTGGCAGGATTATTCCATGATCCGAGCATTGGCAATGAGATCCATATTGTGCTTGTTCGGCTTATTCTTCTTGAAGAAGAGGAGGTAAGAACTTGGTCTTCTGGTTAATTCTTGCTTTGGTCATGTCATTGAAGGGAGATGCTTGAAGGAAAGAGTGAGTTTTTAGGGCCTTGCAAAAGAACAGAAGGGTTCCTACTATCTGGATTTCACAGGGCATGATATTCCGCAGGGCAAGTATTGCAATAGAGAAATAGGGCATGAATGACCATCAGTTGGACCTCCAGTTCCAGACATGGGTGCAATTGGCATATAATAGATCTGCTCAGGCAACTTTTACAAAGAATCCTTATTTTTCCTCTTCAGAGATGCACTCGGTAGAAGAAGAGTTAGTATTAATTCCAATTTGCGTGCTTTCAAATAAAATAAACTGTTATAAATTTATCATTATGCTTCACATATCCTTTGTTTTAGGGACAACATTTGTTTCGAAGTAGAAAAAAAATATTTTAACTTAAGAAAGATATTGCAGTTTCTTTTTATGTTCTTTTCATCCCGTGAAGACTTCTCCATTTTCCCTATTGTATTATTTTTTCTCTCCCCGATCTATCTTCACTAATAACCCCCTTTTTAATCACATGCCAGGATTCAATATATTACTATTATAATAACGTCTCTCACTTCATGCAATGGCAATATTTATTAAAACTAAATTAATTTGCCAGGCTTTGTAATTATTGCAGATACTGATAGTCTTCTGACAAGATAATTCATTTCCCCATCTCTTTATAGCAAGGACTGAAAATCACCCATCATGCAGATAAGACTTTAGCCAGCTTTTGTAAATGGCAAAAGAGTATCAACCCGAAATTAGACACCAACCCACTTCACCATGATGTAGCTGTACTTCTTACCAGGTAGGATATTCTCCATATGTACAGGGTTCTTGTTCTATTTCTGAATGAGATGCTGGTAGTCCTTGACCCAAAGGTGCTTTTTCAGGAGGCAAATGGACTTTCTTGTTTTTTCTTTTGACTTCTCTTTTGACTTTTCTTTTGACTTCTCTTTTGACTTCTTTTTCACTTCTCATCCAAGCTTCAGCTCTGACAGGATGGTGGGGAATGGAAGGATTAATATTCCTTGAGGACAGCTGGTCATCTGCATCCTTTTAGAGGGTTGCTGAAGCACTTGGAGGTTTATCTGTGTCCTCAGAGTCCTGGTTCTGCAGTCTGCAATTTTTTCCTCTGGAAAGCCATTCCTGTTCCCACACCATTCGAAGGCTGTTCATCCCAAATTGTATAGCTAAAAGTCTGTAGAGATTCTCAGTCATCCTGGATGACTTTTAGCTATACAATTTGGGATGAACACCCTTTGAATGGTGTAGGAATAGGAATGGATTTCCAGAGGAAAAAATTGCAGACTATAGGAACCAGGAGCATGACTCAGGTGACCCTGAGGTGACAGATAAACCTCCTCTTGCTTCAAGGACCCTTGAAAAGGATGCAGATGACCAGCTGTCTGCAAGGAATATAATCCTTCCATTCTCCACTGTCCTGTCAGAGCTGAAGAAGCTTCTTGGATGAGAAGCAAAACGTCTTCAAAAGAAAAAACAAGGAAGTCCAGTTGTCTCCTGGAAAAGCACCTTTGGGACAACCATGACCTAGATGACGGAGAATCTCGACAGATGGGTAGTCCTTGACTTGCAACCACAGCTGAGACCAGAAATTCTGTTGCTAAGTAAGGCAGTTGTTAGGTAAGTCACACCCAATTTTGCAACCTTTTTTTGCCATAGTTGTTAAACCTATCACTGGAGTTGGTAAGTGAATCACATGGCCATTAAGTGAATCCAGCTTCCCATCTTGACTTTGCTTGTTGGAAGCCAGTTGGGAAGGTCATGTGAGCCTGGGATGCTGCACCCTTCATAAATACATGCTGCTTGCATTCCTGAATTTTTATCAAATATCCATAGGGAGACTATGAGAGTCATTACTATGATAACCTGTTGTAAGTCAGTGTTTTTCAGTGCCATTATAATTTGTTGAACAAATGGTTGTAAGTTACTCTCTAGCTTTTGAGAAGAAACAGGAGTAGGGAAAGCTGGATTTCTCAGTAGAATTAGTTGAAAACAGCTTTATGGACTATCTAGCGTTTTGCCTCGTGTACTTTTATGTATTTTATAATACTTTTGTACCTTACTTGATCCAAGAACTATGCAAAAATGGATAACTGAGTTCCACACATCAGAGGAGAAATGTCCCAATTCCTTTGCTTCCAGAATATACAAATGATCAAATTAAGTTTGCCAGAAGAAGCAGACAGCCTGCATCTCTATTAAACTTCATTTGATCATCTGAATTACAACCCCTAGTATCCTTCACCATGACTATTGTGGCTTGAACTACTGTGGTTCTGTAATATCTGAACAGGTACTTTTTTCGTTCTTATCCTAAAATATCTTTATTCCCTTCCTTAAGCCTGTGTGGCTTAATTACAAAGATCAGGACATCAAAAAGTTGTGTCTTTTAGTGTCACTTCTTTTTTGAACTTATGAGGTGCCCTTTGCTGTGCCTTTCTGTTGAAACTCTCCCTCTTCGTGCATACATTTGCAGCAGAGGGAAGCACACTGTTCTCTTTTACAACCATTAGAAAGATTGCAATATGATACTATACATGTCTCTTGTCTTATACTATATTGGTGAGAAAGAAATAGAGCCTTGATGTGAAGATTTATACTCATGCCTCTGGTAAAGCCTGACAATGCTTTAGCCAACCCCGATTACCTGTAATTATTAACTATTAATAGATGGGATTTATGGGCATTGTTATACAAAATGTCTGGATCATACTGCCTAACTCTGCATCGATTTATATTCAAAAATCTTAACAAATCAGAGCCTAATCTACTAAAGGACATAAAATGAAGGGGAAGTGTTGTTGGAAAACAACTCCCGTCCTTCAAAACTCTTTCCCAGTTAGATAAATGCAGAAGCAAATATTTTTGGTTCTTAATTATCAGTGTTGTTTGGCTACAGTAATCACAGCGCTGTCTTGCTTATGACTTTTCCCACAATAGTGCTTGTTAACAATAATTGCACACTTTTGAATACTGCTATAATGGCCTGAAATCTGTGACTCACTTTGCATTTTGTAAAAGATGATTCCATATGCTATAATGCCTCATTTCTAATTTAGGAAAGCTTCTGAACACAGCTTATGGTAAGGAGTACATAGAATGAGAATAAAAATGTTGTTATACCATAGAAGACACTGACTGGAGGGAAAAATGCTGTAACAGACGCAGGACATTTGTTAAAAAAGTTCATTTACGGCAACTAATCAAGGAGAGAGCCAATAAATAAAGTGTTGTAATAGATCACTTCAGTTGTTGTTCCACAGACTGGTAAAATACATGTTTCCATCCAAGAAGCCATGCATGGAAACTAATCAAGGAGAGAATCAACCTAGAATGAAGGAGAAATTTCCTGACAAATTAAGCGGTGGACCAACTTGCCTCCAGAAGTTGTGAATGCTCCAACATTGGAGGTTTTGAAGAAGAGATTGGACAACCATTTGTCTGAAATGGTATAGGGTTTCCTGCTTGAGCAGAAGGTTGGACTAGAAAACCTTCAAGGTTCCTTCCAACTTTGTTATTCTGTTGTTCATATGAAACAAATCTTATAATCTATGAGATTATTATTAACAATTTTGTTTTCATGGCTTTCTCCTTGTTTCTATTATTTAGAGGACACATAAAAAGAATGTGATTACCAAAAGGAGGAAATGCAAGCCAGGAACTCTGGAGGTTGAACCTCTAGATCTCTGCTGAAATATGAATCTTGGTAGAACCCCAAAAGTGATATTTGCATCAACCTCTTTATGTATACTTTCCTAGAATTAAGAGCACTAAAAACAGTGGTCCTGTGTTCTGAGTGTGGGATTACCTTGAATACACAGGGTTTGGTTTTGTTTTTTAACATCAAGCTTTTTTACTGTGGTCACAGAAAAGACATTTGTGCCAGCATGAATCAACCCTGTGAAACCTTAGGCTTGTCCCATCTGTCGGGAATGTGTCAACCACATCGGAGCTGTAATATCAATGAAGACTCTGGCCTACCTTTGGCCTTCACGATTGCCCATGAACTTGGACACAGGTAGGAATAACTTGGAAGTCTTGTGGAGGTGCGGCACAACTAAACAGATTTTTTTTAATTGTTCAGGCAGAAATTGCATAAGACTAAAGATACACAGAACAAAGTAGAAGATAATTAGTTTTAAAGAATGTTATTCATTCTCCACTTCTCTTCCATTTATTTCTTCAACTGCTAACCCACTACCAGTACCTATATATTTCCACTTTGAACTTTAAACATATTGGAAGTCTTGATAAACATAAGTGTTAAGGGGACCCTTGTTGCTCTCCTGATTTGGTTGTTTTCTTGCAGATGTTTCATCACCAAATTAGAGAAACATCAGCTAGAAAGGGAGTGGGGTTTGCTCTCTGGTTATATACAAGTGGCTTGCCTTGTCAATATGGGTGAGAGTGATCTTAGTGGTTCATCTCTTGGTTAGATGCATCTGGCTTAACCACAAGGAAATGTTCTCTGGAAGGAAACAATCCCATTTGGTCACAGTGGTTACTTGGGAAAGGGAGTTAAGAATGTGCAAATGAGCAAAACTTAACTAGAGGCTAAATCATATGACGAACAGCTAAGGGAACTAGGTATGTTTAACCTAATGACTCAGCCTTCCATCCTTCCGAGGTAGGTAAAATGAGGACCCGGATTGTGGGGGCAATATTCTGAGGTATATTGG
>JANHFL010004393.1:69149-79980 GCA_032468155.1 Oxyrhabdium leporinum
GTTGTTAAGAAAATTATATGTATGTGTCCATTTAGACCCAAGCAAATGAGCTTGATGTAAAAGAGTATTATTATTTAGTTAGTTATTTTTATCAACAGAAAGATAACAAGCCTTTATACATTGAATACAAAATATATAATGAAAGAGGTACAACATTAATACATGGGATACCTTGTTGTTCTTACAGTTTCAAGGTACAATTTCATAAGCTCTAGCAATGTCCATTTGCCAGGGATAGTTGTCAGCTTCTACATTTGGAAAAAAAGAAAGTATGAGAGTGGATTGCTAGGGCAAGCAACAAAAAGCCAAGGCTGTCTAATAACAGCAGCAAAGAAAATTAAACGAATACAAAACTATGGGACATTCCATGCATAGCGCATCACTAAATAATGCCATTAACAATGTTTGCAGTACTGATAGTTTCAAAGAAGGTGGGCCAAATTCATCAAGATTAAGGTTGTCCATGGTTATTACAATACTTATGTAAGATGCCCTTTTATTCCTTCAGAATAGCACTTCCTGATAATACAAACAGGAGGAGCATTATTGCATCCACATGTTTCTTGCAGACTTTCTATTGGCATCCTGGAAACGAAACAGATTGTCAAACTAGTAAAGCTCTTTTTATGCTCTATGTGCTCAGCACATAGGAGTATTTATGCCGTTAAACTTCCTGTTAAATTTCCTGTTGCACTGAGGACTTCTCACTCTCTGTGTGCTGCCTCCCTATGCAGACTTTCCAGGTAATTCCTGCCTGGACAACCAACTGACCTCTTCCACATATTTTACATATTAACAGAAGGAATGTTTGGGTTTCTAAAAGTTACACTGCTTGAACTTTTAACATGTTGGCTTGAACGGATATGCACATTGCTAAGTGTACGTAACCGTCCAACTTTGCAGACAGAATCACATCCCACGAAGGAAATGCAAGCTCCTGATGCCAGCTGCCTTGTCACACTGATGTCTGGGTAGGGCACAAGTATAAGGGTTTACAAGTGAAAGGATACCTCACTTTTCTCACATCTGCTGATCCCTTTCTATAATCCCATGCTGAAAAAAATATAATATTACAGGTTTAGAAGCACATGGTGGTGAAAATGTATGCAGTAGTTTTGCTTCCAGGTATCATGCTTATCACTGTTGGCTCTATTATGCCACAACTGTGATGTTTACTCCTAATCTTTTAAGTAGGATAACATGAATAAGACTATTATTTTGGAAATGAAATGGGGATACTTTCAACTACAATTTACCCAAATCTCACTTTTATACTAGCCTCCAATTATAGTTTGTCTCAAGCTTCCCAATTCTCTGGGCAGGAAAAAATGTCTGGGCCTGTCTCACAGGCTGCTTTCATCCAATCACATAATTTTCTCCCAGATCATCCTTAAAAATAACATTCTGCTAAAAATATCCTCCAGTGTCAATGTGTTATGCATTCAAAATAATCTAATTTGATTCTTATATTATCTCATTTTGGTCCTCTTTTCTTGCTCATTTTCTAATAGCTACAATTCTGGCCTATCTGTTGATTAAGTATAAATGTAAATATCTTGGAGAAAATTGCAGGATGCCCCAATAGCATTAAGTTTGCAGATTTATCTGGAGTTCTCAGAGCCACACAAGAGACAGAGGCCACGTATTCTTTCTTCATCCATTCTGGGTGACAATGGTTTTCCATTGTGATGCAGCGTACTGTAGTAGGCTGGATTCCCCCGAAGGAGGAATGAGAGGCAGCTTAGTCCAGTCAGCCCCTCCTTAATAGTTTTAATAATATATGCCTGAAGTAGATAGTAGAATGTTTCAGTCTGGCAAGATTCTATTTGTAGGCATGGAACAATTAAAAAAAATCTCCTTGGAAGAATCACCATGTGTCTTTCTTGGTTTTGGGGGACTGATATCTGCTTAAGCCACACAAAGTGCTCAGAACAAGATTAGTTTGCAAGTGGGACGTGCTGGCAGGGTAAAGGTAGCTCCTGAGGGCCAACCTCATTTGCTTCCAAAGCCCCTGACTTGAAAACAGTGTATTAGCTGTTTCTTTATTCCCCTTGGGGCAGATCAGCATCATTTACTGCTGGAAACAGGATGCTGGGCTAGTTAGAGCCCAGTCTGATTCAGCAGATCTGCTTTTATGTTTTCGGGTCAGAAGGGACTGCAAGGTCATCTATTCTGGCTCCCCATCCAAAAGGCAGAGCTATAAGCTGGCATTAGGAAAGGTCAACTTCTGCAATTGAAGCCTCATAGGTACATTTCCAAAAATGCCAAGGGGACTTTGGGACTTTTGGGACAAACCAATATTATCTGGAGAGCATCAGACTGAGAAAGCTTGGTCTAAGTCTTTACAATTTTATCTTGGTTTTTAGCAAAAGCACATGTCTTGATGTGGTTGTGAGCAAATTTTTCTAAACTCCAGATCAGTATGACCAATATCTGGACCGCACTAGATGGAAGCAAAAATATATAGACACTAGTAATTTTGCTGTTGTCTCTTGCATTAGTGAAAGATTATGGTTAAATATTACATTCATACTTTGATTCCCACATGCAATGCAAAATCCTAATTTTTTGCTGAGCATAGATCAGCCTATTTCAAAGCAACTGCAGAAGACGGTCATATATAAATGATATTTGCTCCAGCTTGATTACCCTGTGTTTCTTGAAACCTAAGTTCAACAGCTGATATCCATTACGCTCACCCACACACTCAGAATCCCTTGCAGGAGGTCAAGATTGTTGGGAAAGTGCAAAACCACAAATCCCTTGATAAGGAAGAAGCCGTTCAGAACAAGCTGGATAAGTCTTGTTAACTGCATTAGTTGACAGCTGGCAGCTGATGGAGTAGATAGTGAGAGAAGGGGTGGAAGTTTGTGTCAGGAGGAGCAAGCCCAAAAGTTTCCTTAATTTATTCTCTCTTGGTTGATGCTTGATCTCTATGATCTGGACCTTAAGACCAACCTGCTGGTATAGGGGAACAAAGTATACAGAGAGAAAATAGAAGAAGCTAAAGTTGAAACTTTGCTCTGAGAAACTAGAGGCTCTGCCATTTAGCTACAGAGCCAGAAGGATTAGTTAAAGCAGTCACAATTCTGTCTCCAAGCTCCATTTGTGCGACAGGGACAATTTGTTCACAGAGATTGTGTAAGAAAGACATGATGAGAGGAGAACAGGTGTCCAGGAAGCAGAAAACATGGCTAGGGAAAAACAAATAAAAGAAAATGGATCCATCTTTCAAAGTATAGAGAAACACTATTCCAGAAGAAAGCATATCAGGTTTATATTGTATACTAAAGCTCCTCATCGTTCCCTTGCTTCATATACACATGTTCTGTGCCAAAAGCTGAACCCTTCATGCTGTTCATATCCTGCAAATCAACACAACTGACACATGTTGCAGATTGTATTCAGTGTCTGTAGAAACAAATGATATAAGTACTGCATGTAAGACTCATCTCCTATTTAGTCAGAGTTTGGTTATCTGAATTAATTTTTGAGCTAATATATTTTTTAAACTCCTGAAGGTCAAAGGTAATTTCCCCATTAGGAATGTATTTAAAGCTAATAAAAATTCTTTATAAAAAATTTATTCAGAATTTTACATAAAGCAAAAAGCATCTAAAGAGATATAGAAAAGAAACAAAAAAAGTTTCAAAAACAGAAAAAAGACATTTAAAAAAATGACTTCTGAACTTTTCTTCAAGATACTGACAAACCCATCATCTCTGCTCCCTATCTCTTCCAGAAATCCATTCAACCCCATATTATACTCTCATACTTTTCAATCATTAAATCCATAGATCGTTTTCACCTTTTCCTTTTTTAAGCAAAAATCGTAAAAGGTTTCCAATCTGCTAAAAAAACCACCTGTCAGTTTTGCCATTTCTGCTAATTCTGAGAGTTTTATGATCAGTTCCTCCCTTGTGCGAATTTCAATACTCTTCCATCTTTGTGCATATAATAATCTTGCTGCCAAGCTAATAAAAATCTGTACAATTGGGTCCTTATATTCAAATTCCGTACTCTGGAATCTATGTACCCTAATTGCAAAACACCAATCGCCAAACAAATTTGCAAAAATTAATGTAACTGAATATATTTCAGCGCTTAAAGTATTCTAAATACTGCCTGAGAGAAGTGGAATGAAATGGAAGTAGGCTGGCAAGCGTGAATTATGTATTTTATTATTTATGAAAAGGGGAAGGTGAGGATATCATGTACAGCCCAGAAATCCTGTGTCTGGTTTCTGAACTTCATCAGGCATTACTATGCATAAAGCCTTTTTTAAAATAAAAAAAATAAGAAATGTACTTTTGAAAATATATGTACAAAATAGAAATGCATAGAAGCTAAGGGGAGACATGATAGCACTGTTCCAATAATTGAGGGGCTACCACAGAGAGGAGGGGGCCAAGCTATTTTCCAAAGCACCTGAAGGCCAGACAAAGAATAATGGACTGAAACTGAACAAGGAGAGATTCAACCTGGAAATAAGGAGAACAATCAACCAATGGAACAGCGTGTCTTTAGAAATTGTGGGAGCTTCATCACTGGAAGCTTTCAAGAAGAGACTAGACTGTCATCTGTCAGAAATGGTGTAGGGTCTCCTGCTTGGGTGGGGAGGTTGGACTTAGATGACCTAGGGTCCCTTCCAACTCTGTTAATCTTTTAATTTTAGCATGTGTGAACAAATCATAAAGGCTAAATCACATAAGGTTGTTCCCTTGAGGCTATACAGTACTTCTAGCCTTGGCTTCTCTTGCATAACTAATTTTGAAAATACAGTAGTCAGTTTTAAAGTTAGTGACAGAACTATAAAGTCAGATCCCTCTGGCTGAAGAGGTGCCATGATATGAAGATGCATAGAATGAAAACTGTAAGCTCCCACTAAAGTCAATGGTTGGTTTTGCTCTGTGATGGCTTGTTTAACAAAGCACAATTGTCCAGGCTCACATATATGCTAAACTAGGTTGGGCAACACTTTCCAGGAAAGTTTTTGTTTTTTTAAATGGCCTCTTAAGACCATAGGTTTATGTCCACTCATACAGTGAGAGGCAAAGCCAAATGAATTAGAATGCTGGGCTAGTGAATTCTGACTTGTTCAACAAACCATAGTTAATTAATTCATGGCTTAGCATGGTATCTGAAGCCATTCTTGCATGCAGATGAAATATTGTTGCGTTATACAAGAAACTGTAAGGTGAGCTTATTGTGCTGGGAAAGAAGGATGGGTGATGTGATCATTATCTTTGGAGAGTTTTACATTTCTCATTCTCAACCTCTATCATGTGTAAGAAATAACCACAAATGAAATGTAAAATGTGGTGGAATTTAGAGCTGAGTTGATGGGAAGGAAGCAGCTGAAAGGAAATCCTCCCTAAATCTTCACAGTGTTTATCTGTGATTGTGTGGTGAGCGCTTTAGTCTGGCTAGATTTCTTTTAATAGACAAACTGTAATAAACATACAACTCTGATCAGCTCCTTGTGTCATTTCTTGCACCTGACATAAAATGACTCAGTGTCTTGTAGAACACAATGCAAAATAAGTTATCAGCTAACAGTAGCAAAGGGCAGTGTAGAGACATTAAATTATAGAGAAAAGATAGTTCCGCTTCATTATTTACCCCTACATGTTTACCACTTCCTACCTTTATCATTTAGAAGGGAGAATGACTTACTTATAATATAAATTTCAAAGATTATTTTAAAATGTGCTATAACAAAAAGAAAATGAGAAATGGGAAATAAAGAAAGGTAAGTTTATTCTATGAAAAATAACTTTTTAAAAGGTCCATAATGTTAATTACATTATATAACAGAAAGTCCATGTAAGTTACCTAGATTCAATAGTGGCATTAATGGGACTCAGAAGCACTCTAGATGGGACACAGAATAACAAAGTGAAATTTCAAGTCTTTAAAACTTACTGTACATGATAAATTTAGTAATGGATTATTTGTAAATATACAGCTGTCATTGTCAGTGTATGGGGAGTTTTATTTTGTATTATGTGGATTCTAATTCTTACGATAACTGGTGGAATTTAAGAAAGGAAGGTTGAGAATCCCTGCTCTAATCCTTTATAGATCCATACTAAATGATTTAAGTTGGCTTCTCTTCATGGTACTTTCCCCAGATTCTTCAATTTCCTCCTTTTGTCTCTCCAAAATGTATAAAGTCCTCATTTAATTCCTCCCCCTTTTCTACTTCAGCCTCTTTTTGAGTTTCATTATTTAATTGTACTAAGATGGGACCAGGAGTAGATGGTCCTCCATCACTGGAAGACATGTTGTCTTCTTCTTCCTCTGCAGGATAAAAGTGTCGTGCGGCTGACAGAAAATCATCTCCCACATCAAGAAGAATAAGCTGGTCCTGAAATTGGAATATAAAAAAATGGAAGCACAATGAAGGTGAAAAAGCACATCAAAAATATGATAAAAAATTACACAAATCACAAAAATCCCAATTAGCAGTAAATCATAGATTACATTACATTTACAATCATACATTACATATAAAACTGTGTGGTATAGTAAATAGGAGGAGGTAAAGATTTTGAAGTAGTTCTGGGATGACAGGTCTCCCAAAAGTTTTGTTAAACATAGTATTAGTTTTGTTAATTTTCATTAAACTTTTTAAAATTTGACTTCTTTAAATACTGTTCATAGTGATTCCTCTACATTTTTGGTGTGAATGGGAAAAAAATGCTTAATGCAATCTAGAAAATTCAAAATCCTTCTTCGTGCAAGTCTAAGAAAATTAACATTTCAGAGGGATTGAAGAATTCCACTTAAATCTCTCCTAAAGGAAGAGCATAAGCAAATTTTATTTGGTCATAAACAGAAGGTGATAACTTTTGATTTTAACATGTGGTCTAGTTATCAGCAGAAGTTGAGCGAAGCATTGGAGTGATCTTATTACCGCTTAATACAATAAGAGCACAATGACAAACAATAATAAAATCAGTTCAATTAAAGTGATTTTTCACTGACATAAAAATGTACTATTACATTTGCAAAGAGTGAAATGACAGGTCCACATTTTGTAGAAAAGAGAGGCTATTGTAATGAAATGGAGCAGAAAAGATTATTTTCCTTCCTTTCTGGAGGCCCACATTCAGGCCTCACAAGGCAGATGCCTTCTCAATGAATTGTCTAGGGAGAACCAGAAACGTATGGAAGCCAAAGTGGCTTTGGAGAGTTTTTAAGAAATTTTTACTTCAATCAGCCATAACCCTATTTCTGGCAACTTCCAATTCCTATATGGCTTTTTAGGAACCATGACAAGTATTCCATTGGCATTGTTGGAAAAGGAAGCAAATAATGCTCACTTCCTGCTGCTACATGGCAGCAAAGAGATCTAGAAAAATCTAAACTCTGCTGCTCTTTGTCATCCATAGTTTTGAAGCATGGATTTGGTGGCCTAAGCCAAGGGGTGCAAATGGAAAGGCTGCATCAAAAAGGTCAAGATGGAAGGACTTATTGTCATTGGAGGACTACCTTATTGTCAAACACCTGCTCCTTTTTATGTGTGTTGCTATAAGGATATATGGGAATGATCTTGAGATACAGAAAGGAGAGCCACAGACTGGACAACTGGTGTGTAAAAGTTGTATCAACCCCATAGAAGGTGAGAGCGTGTGGGAATGTTTCACAAGGAACCATTCCTAGTTTTCTGGAGAGTAAAAGGAAAGGAGAGAGAAGTACTTTCAGACTTGCCCAATTCTGTTAATGTAACCTTACAATAATGACAGAGTTAGTACTCCTATTTGGGCTTCCTGTTAGAATGGCCTTGCAGGCTAACAGTTACACAGGCAATGTATATTTAAAAAAGAGGCACAGGGCTTCAGTTGTAAGTCCCAGCCACCATTTTATTTTATTTGACTTTCTCAGAAATATCTGCGCCTACCTCAGCGTCCTGAGAGCAGGACAATGTAAGTAGAATTCCTGTAAGTAGAATTCCTCTCAATTCCAACACCCGATGTTTGTCTCTTTCTTCCTTTTAATATTGCATTGCTTTCTTTTTCTATCAAAAAGGGTACCTAAACTTGGACCTTGAGATTTCTTGTTATATTTTGCAATAATCTTTTATAAATACATAACGCGATGTAATGTAACATAACAACATAAAACATAATATACATAGAATATAATATATTTGTGTTCCACAAATAATGATTTCAGTTAGGCTGCTGATGGCTTAAGGATTAATTCTTACTGCTGTTCATATGACCTTCTTGGGGTGACAGAATACTGTAGTAACAACTCTTGTTAAAGTTGCCCCAAATGTCTTCTAACATTTGTTCACTTTAAAATGGATTGCTTTTGCCTCAGGCCACTTTTCAAAATCCTTTTTTCTTTTTCCAGGCCATGAACCACAAAGTACATTAGAAGGAATCAACTTACATCAGCTATACATTAGGCTAACCATTGTGGGAAGACCTATATCAAGTTTCAATTAATTAGAAGAGATGCAGTTGCTGTTCTCACTCTCCAAAATAGTTTCCATGATGCTGTGAGTAATAGACAGAGCTGCTTCTGACATGGCACTGTATAGACAGTGTATTCTCTACAATTTCCTCCCTACTCACCAGAACAAAGAGATATCTCTCTGGTGGACCACCATGGTGATGACCAAAAATTGATGTCTGTTCAGCCAGGATAGTGTGGAGTCTGCGGGCCTCTTGAGGATTGTGGAGAGATTCATAGGAAGTACAGGAAGTTACAGTGAGTAGGCCATCTGCTTCAGCTTTGAATCCTATATTGAGAAAATATCATTAACCCTCATATTTCATTCACAGCAATTCAGTAAATGATCTTCTATTGTATTTATATGCACTGCCAGATAATTCAACATGAAAATATACCTTCAAACAAATATACAAAGATATTTCACCAAATTTTGCAATTTGGTCATTCTTTAACATATAAAAAGCTTATATCTGATACAGAGGGAACCTCTATAATCAATGTGCTACAAAACGAAAAGGCTTTGTACAACGTAATCATCATCTAACTTTAACTACTATAAAACAAGTTACAGAAAATCATCTTAAAGTTGAGACAGATACAGTATACAGCAAGGGACACCAATCAGAGCATCAATTACACCAAAAATGATGTCTGCCATCCTCCCATTTGTATTGAAATAAAAAAAACAGTTTTCAATGCCTTTCCTGAATCCAGGGACATGGCGGAAGTGTTGGGGGAAATGACATTTGTGGTTGAAAAGGTCCAAAAAATCTCTACCTTAGATTTTCAGTGCCATGTTGCTCAGTGAAAGTGTAAGCAAAAAGCAATAATAGAAAGTGTTTAGACTAGTATATAATCTTATAGTCCTGTGTAGCTGAAATTTCTACAATTCCATCTTCCACTTGTACCAAGTCTTACAGAACCCAAAAATGAAGCTACTGAAGCATGGATCCCCCTAAATTCATTGGGAGAGCCAATTTTATGTAGTGGTATTAGGCAACAAAAGCATCAGGAAACCATGAATTCTAGTCCAGTCTTAAGCCTGAAATCAGCTGATTGACTTTGGGCCAGTCACTTCTTTCAGCCCTAGGAAGAGACTAGTCCAGGCAGTTGCTTGGAGCCAAGCCTGATTTCAAGACAGAGACAAGCCAATGGAGGGAAATTCTACAGTAATTTTTGGTCAGGCGGTCCAAATTTAGCATCAGCGTAAACCTTGAGAAGCAGGATAATTCCCCCCCACCGCCCCCAGACTAGGCCTAACTACTAGCTTAATCATTGTTCTTTTAGATCAGTTTAAACATACACAGAGACAAAGAGATAGGCAGACAGACAGATAAAGTTTGCTTAAAGATTGCCACTTTTGTATCACTACTGTCTTGTCTCTTGATCAGGGATTCCAAGATTTTTTTTTAATTAACAGATTTTGTGGTCTGGAATAATTTGAAAATTCCTGTTTCAATTATCAATGCCTACTAAACCTTGCAATACCATATAATAAGGGGAAATTCCATATAGTCTATTTAATTCTCTAGATTTTTTTAAATAAAAACTTTTGAGGGATTAAAGCCCTTCAAATGGCCAAAATACATAGCCTTCTTTCCATAGATTTTTTTTGTCAGAAAAAACAACCTTTATCTTATTCTTACTGGGTATTTTATATTTAAATCTGAAACAATCGAAAAAGTCCTGACTATAATTTTTAAATTTTCCTTTAGAATAGACGATTACACAATAGTTAAATAAATTAACTTGAAAGAGAGATAGCTCTAACCAGAAAAAATATTCATTATCAGGACACTTACCTAAGACTTCCAAGATATGTTTCCATCGATCCTTTACCTTTTGACGGATCTGTCGGTGGGCAATGATGTCAAAGCTCAAATGTCGGTATCTCTTTATCAGAATAGGAGAACAGAAAAAAAAAGAATCCCCAAACTATACAGATCAGCAAAATACAAGCTCTGATAGAGGGCATGGCATGTGCGAGAAGCTAGATTTTACAGAGGCAGAAAAGCAGAGATCTCCAACCTTGTGGAACCAGAGGGGACATTAATATTTTGAGAATAGATTATGCACAATCAAAATTAATTGTTGCTTAGGGTACCTATCCATTCACAATATGGCTACCACAATGGTTGAAAACACCATTAACCAGAAAGTTAACCAGTGAAGTTGATCCTTGCAACCCTTTTAAATCCCCAAGATATACACATACAAAGCAAGTACTGGGCTAGAGTCATTTCTATTTTTCTTCATTTAAGAATAGTTTTGGACCTATAAATAATTCCTTGCCTTTCTAGGAATTAGGATTATTCTGGAGATAAGTGCTGTTTTGCAGTATACCAGGTTTTTCTTCTATCTT
>JANHFL010004393.1:138826-150240 GCA_032468155.1 Oxyrhabdium leporinum
TTATGATGGCCAAAAGAGGGTGGTTCTGAATTCTCTTTTGGGTGGGGTAAACTCTGGGCGTTCAGATCCAGGTTTTCATCAGATGTGCCAGTATGGTTCTTTAATAAACTCTTAATGAGATTGTTCACAATCTGAGTGCTGAGTGAATTATTTGAACTTAAATGGAACTCTGACACACAACCTTGATGCAGCCCTCAATGAAATGGAGTTTGACACCCCTGCTCTAAACTATTGTGAGAGTGAGAGGCAGGCAAGATTCTAAGCCACAGTCTAGCTAAGAAACAGCACACATTGCGTGCCTAAAACCTTTGCATCTTGTGGCACCAGCCAAAAAGTAATGGAGTTTATTCATTATACAGGATGGTGGTGATGAATCACAGGGTTGATAGATCTCACACCAGGTTTCAGGAGAGGACAAGTGTTTATACCTATGGACTCAGTGGATGCCTGAGTCCTATTCCTGAACCAATCTTAACCAAATGCTCCTGGCAGGATGAAAGTAAACTCATTAGCGCTCTGTGATGCTCTACTTATATTAAAAAGGAATGTGTAGATAGAAAGGAAACCATAAAGAGGCAGGATGAAAAAGAAGCTGATCTCAGGCCAAGAATTCATGCAAATTTCCCCAGCCAGAAAACTTTCAAATGTCTCCTATGGTAGATCATTGCCAGTCAAGGTTGCCAATGTCCAATGGACTAAAAACTACTGCAAATTGTCCAAGCTTGCACAAAACCAAATCATAATACCTATGGGCAAAACTTCCACAATATTAGGCGACAACATGGATGGCTAGTTTGTGAATGTATGTGTTATCATTAACCCACAATGATTTTTCACTAGAACTAGAATGCATGAGATAGAATAGATAAACAACCATTCTCTGTTATAATTCCAATAAATCTCTCACCCCTAAAATACCATTAATCCTCAATTACATTTCTTATTAGATTCATATCCCACCTATTCTCCAGGTACTCAAGAGAAAGCTTTCCCTGTTTAATTTTAATGCAAACTTAATTGAAGCTGGTCAATAATAGAGATCCCCAAGACATTTTAAAGAGTTTAATAGGAATTTCCTCTGTCTAGAATCCCCAAGAATTGCTGCTCTTTGAAGTCTCAAAGGATCTCAATTTGCTGTATTCTTCTTGAAGTATTATTTCCAAGAAACATGGCTAAAGATTGGTTATAAGAATGTTGCAATGTAAACACAAGCTGTGCAGGGTTTTTTCCAAGCTCTATTCTGGAAGACCTTTTAATTCTGATTCAGTTCTACAGAGGAATTATTGAGTCCGTCACCTGCACCTCTATAACTGTCTGATTTGGCTCTGCAACCAAGCAAGACAGACACAGACTTCAACGAATAATTAGAACTGCAGAAAAAACAATTGCTATCAACCTGCCTTCCATTGAGGACCTGCGTACTGCATAAGTCAAAAAGAGGGCTGTGAAAATATCTACAGACCCCTCACATCCTGGACATAAATTGTTTCAACTTCTACCCTCAAAACAACGCTATAGGGCACTGCCAGGGGTGGGCTTCAAATAATTTAGCAACCGGTTCTCTGCCCAGTTGCTGGGTAGGCGTGGCCATGGTGGGTGTGGCCTAGTACCTATCTCTTCCTACTTATGACTATAACCATGTTGCTTGTATCTTTACAATTTATATTGTTTTGTTTCCTAGTATGATATGATTGCTTATTAGTAACCTATGACTATCACTAAGTGTTGTATCTTATGATTCGTGATGAATGTATTTTACTTTTTCTTTATGTACACTGAGAGCATATGCGCCAAAGACAAATCACACTTGACCAATAAATAATTTTATTCTATTCTATTCTTTATGGGGGCTCCAGGCCTAGATTCAACTCTAGAAATATCAGCCTCCTCTGGCTCACTAGACAGCAATGAACTTGGCACCAGCATAAGCCTATCGGTCTAGGTAAATCAAGATAACCTGCCTCCAGAAAACAGTGTTTCAAAGGTCTTACCTTTGCGATGATCAGAGGTAGAAACAAAATTTTCAGCAAGGACCATCACTTTCACAAGCCAAATCCACTAAAATCCAATGTGTATTCAAGAGATAGCCATTCTGCCCTTAGCCAACGCTACCATTAAGCCAGAACATTACTAAATCTTGCAGACAGAAGAATTTCATTCACCAGAAGAACAAGTGTCAATGTCAGGCTTTTCCCCAAGAAACTGGCTGCTCTTCTATGTCTCTGCTGCCTAATTAAATCTTCTGCTCCACTCTATTCAAAGTAGTTAATCACCTGGTATAAGTCTGATCGAGATTTAAATTCCATTTAGGTGGACTGATCATAAGCTCTCAGCACTTCATTCATTGCTTATCAGGTGTCTGAGGATATAAGTAAAGTAGTTTTTATTTTAAAGCACCAAAGGTTTCCTACTTTAATACTACCATAAGTTCCAGTTCTCTTTAATTTTCTACAGCCTGCTGAGCTTTTGTTGTTGTGTGCTTCACAAAGAGAGACTTCTACAATACAGACCTATAGTATCTGGTGGAAACAAATCAATTCAGGTCTAGCTGAAGTTATAGCTGGGTGAATCAGAATATTAAGAGCCAGCCATCCTTGAAGAAGTTTTCCAGAGATGTAGCAGATCTAGAAACTACTATCCAACTATCCAAATTTTTCTTTGTCTGGTTTAGTATAGCTACCACCAGCCTACATTCAGTAATCTATGCCCCAATAAATTTCAATTAGATTCTCTAATGTATTTCACATGGGGCCATCATTCAAGATATTAATGCTCCCTAAGTAAGTGAAGACAGGATTATTTGGATGAGCCATCGGTTTTGAATGAGCGTGTTCATTTTCTGTACTTAATGGTGATGTCTTACGATTTTATATTTTTCTTTCTTGCTGTGCATTGCCCAGAATTCTCTGGAACTGAGGTGCTATGTAAGCAATAAATAAATAGATTCGGAAGGATTAATTCGGAGCCTAGCTGCTTGGTTGTTAAATGCTAAATGGTGTGATTACGTGAACAGCCCTTAAATGGTTGCACTTGCCTAAATGCTATCAACCCAAGTAATGGCATTGCCATAGGTCAATAAAAGCTCTGAAATGGCTGAAGGGTCGGTTGCATAAAAGGTCTCCTCCCCTAATTGCATTCATTAGAGTTAGTTCTAGAGGCCTTGTTTGTGGTTCTTAAAGTGTTACATGTGCTCCCAGGTTCATCTCGTGCTCCCTCCCACCCCTGACAAACAGCCACACTCAAATCACTCTCAACCCAACAATGAGGCATAACCAGTTCTTTAGAATCATAGAGTCATAGAGGCTGGAAGGGACCTTGGAAGTCTTCATGGAGACACAGTGAATTTAAAATCACAGCAAAACTTTACTGGTTGCACTGTATAGTTGCTCTTTCTCATTCTCACACACACAGAGTCATCCACACTTACCTACATCCTTCTCAACTAGGTGCCACCGAGTGCCACAGAAGCCACCAGGTTTGGATCCAACGATGACTCCAAAAGTGGGTGGGCTTCAGGACTATTTTTATTCCCCCAAAGTCCTTTCTTTTGTGATTCATAAAACTGGCAGGTATTCTTGCCTGGTTGATTTTAAATTCTGGTAGCTCTTGATAAGTTTTGGGGAGGAGTTTCTCATGCGCTCAGATCCAACTTCCTTTGTCTAGTTCAGGTGACTTTTTTTTTCCTTTGTTTCTCCTTTACAACATGGTTCCTTCTTATTTACCTCCCGAAAGGATCTTTTTGACAAGATTCCTGGGTTTGCCCACCCTGCTTCCATGCCTGCTTCATCTTTAGGCATGGCAGCTTCAGCCTGTTGTCATACTACAGGTAATCCTCGACTTACAACCATTCATTTAGTGACCATTCGAAGTTACAATAGCACTGAAGAGAAGTGACTTATGACCATTTTTCACACTTAAGACCTTTGCAGCATCCCCATAGTCACGTGATCAAAATTTGGATGCTTGGCAACCAGTTCATATTTATGACGGTTGCAGTGTCCTGGGGTCATGTGATCACCTTTTGTGACTTTCTGATAAAGTCAATGGGGAAGCCAGATTCACTTAATTACCATATTACTAACTTAATTGCAGTGATTCACACTTAACAATTGTAACAAGAAAGGTCATAAAATGGGGCAAAATTTAACAACTGTCTCACTGAGCAACAGAAATTTTGGGCTCCTTTGTGGTCATACGTTGAGGACTACTTGTACCAATAGTTTTGACTCATCATACAGAGACCAGGAATAAGGTTTTCTCAGTGTCACTACCTACTTAAGGATTATTGTCAAGATGTTCAACATCTTCGTTTACAAACAAACAAAGGCACGCTTGTTAATCCAGGCATTTCAGAAGGTAACATCTGCTTTACAACTAGGTACTTTAAAGATTGTCTATTTTTATATTGTTTGTTTTTAGTTTGCACTTTTCGTACTTATTGCTTTTAAGCAATTTTGGTTTTATTGCCATGGTTTCCTTCTAGACTCCCACTGTTTTTCTGTATCTCTCTGGGCTCCTCTGGTATAGAAATTAATTGGAAATAGGCTTTGTCATTGCCAACTAATGTATTGTTTCATGAGATAAAATAAGATCTAAAAGGATGGGCATCCTTTGAGTCCTACCTACCTAGCAGTTCAAAAGCATGAAAGTGTGAGTAGATTAATAGGTACCACTTTGGTGGGAAGGTAAGAGTATTCCGTGTGCTTTTTGGTGCATAGCCATGCTGGCCACATGACCACAGAAATTGTCTTTGGATAACGTTGGCTCCCTTGGCCAAGAAACAAAGATGAGCACCGTGCCCTAGATTCAGACATAACTGACAGGGAAACCTTTTACTTTTGTGTCCTGTGTTTGAAACAATCAACCTGATTGGCCCCAGACAGGGACATTTTCAGTTGATGTACCTGCCCTTTGGAATTATCTTCCATGAGATACAGCTGGTCTGGACCCATCACCCACTCCCACTGACCTTTAGAAACTGCTTAAAAATCTGGTTATTTTCCCAAACGTTGGGACTCCCGTGAGTAAATTCCCATCAGGAAACGATATGAATGTGAGCTAAGCCACATACTAATCTTTATTGTTATTTGTCTTTTTAATCCTGATCATGGGTGTTGTTGGGGTTTTTTTGTGTTTTTTTTTGTAAGCTGCCCAGATTTGTGTTGTTTGAATAGGGTGACCATGTAAGATCTTCAATAAATCATTAATTTAAAAAGAAAAGTTAACTATTACCAGTACTCTGAAGTTACTGCTGAATTATGTTTTAAAATCAAACCTTGAACAATATATGCCTTTCAAGCCAACCCATCATTTCAGGATCTGGTAACTAAAATGAAGATTGCCTATGTAGATGTAGTTCATAGAATTTTTTTTAAAAAAATAGAGAGGCAAATAAATGTGTTAAGGCATTCTTTTCACAGACTGGAATCTGCGTCATCAGACCCACAAAGTGAAGTGTAAGTCACAAAAAAATGTGCTATTATTTATTAGTTTATAGTTATCAGAAAAACGTTGTTTTGGCTACAGCAGACTAACAAGGTTATTTCTCTCTGAAATTTTAACTTCATCTGTACTGCAATGCAGATTAGCTTTAACAAATCACACTACCACAGTCTTCCAACACAATATGAGACTCCTAGTTGAATATATCAAAAATGTGTTGGCTACAGGAATAAAACAGACCAAACAGTTTAACCCTTAACAGCCAAAAACATCAATTCTAAAAGATTTGCTGTACATTTGGTTAGTAACAGGATCTTGCTTGGCAATATTTTAGATGATTTTAGCTGGTCTAAGAAACTAAGCAGGATTTTCCTCGATTATTTGGGTGGTCCAAAACAGTAGTTTTACTGGAAGGCTGAAACACAGTCCAAAAAAAGACATGGTAAACATTTTTGTATCATCAAAAAAACCTGCACGGGTGTGCTAATCTAGGCTGCCAACAACAACATTTGTTTGATGAAACTACATGGAAAGTTTGAACTGATCAGCCTGAAATGACAGCTCTTCCCAACACAGATGGGCGGAGTGGAGAAGAAACAATATAGGTAGTCCTCAACTTACAACCATTCCTTTAGTGACACAACGAAACTGAATCCAGGAAGACCTTGGATTCATCCCATCAGGAACTTTATAGAAAGCACATTGTCTTTTGAAGTAACCTAAATATGGTTACAAAAGCACTGAAAAAAAGTGACCGCTTTTCACACTTATGACCGTGGTGTAACCCCCGTGGACATGTGATCAAAATTCAAATGCTTGGCAACTGGCATGTATTTATGACAGTTGCAATGACTTGGGGTCATGTGATCACCTTTTGCCACCTCCTAAAAAGCAAAGTCAATGGGGAAGCCAGATTTACTGAACAATCGTGTTACTAACTTAACAGCTGCAGTGATTCACTTAAAATGTAGCAAGAAATGTCGTAAAAGGGGGCAAGACTCCCTTAACTTCTGTCTTGCTTAGCAACAGAATTTTTGGACTCAATTGTCGTAGATCAAGGACTACTTGCAATAGGTTTTAGTGCTTTTCTGTTCCCCTCAGCAGATGGCAGCAATGCATTTAGCTGATCTAGAAAAGAAAGCAAGATCAAGCCTACTTAATACTTGCAGAGAGGCTACCTTAGTTTGGAAGATAAGTACTAGAGGCTAAACTGGGAAGCTGAAATTTAAAAGAAAAAGGAATCCCAGAGAAAGGAAATGGCAATCCATCCAAATGTCGTCCAAATAAAATTATACGGATGGATCTCCAGGAGTCAAGCTTGATGCAAAACAGACTTTGCCCTTATTATATTCAGATTTCCAGAAGAATGCAAGTAAATAGCTTGGGTTTATGGTGGCAAATCTTTCTCTTATAATTATAATATCAAACCACCTTTGCATCTTCTAAATCTAAAGCAATACTATATTTTGTAATAAGACTGGCAGTTACATGTCTTTTTACCATTAACAGGTGCCATATGCTAAATAAATAAACCATTAACTGGAAACCTAAATCAATCCTAGTTTCTTGATGGATACATAACACCTTCATAATGTGCATGGAAAATCATGATTGATCTATATCTAGAACCTGATTATTTAAAGGGCCACCTTTAAATAGTTTATGTCTTCCCAGTAGGTTTTGGCACAGTGGGTGCAAACCAGGTCCATGCAAAGAAAGAGTCTCTCTCCTTTTCTGGATCCCAGGAAATTTGCTTTCTCTGTTGTGACTGCTGCCTTCTGAAATGGCAATTCTTGAGACATCTGTTGTGGGTCCCACCTTGATAATATTCTGAAAGGCTTTGAAAACCTGGCTGTTCTCCCAGGCCTGGCAGTAGTATGCTTTTTTTTCCCCCAATCCCTGTTGATTTTCTCTGGCATGTTGTGTTTGTTTCTTCCAGGCGTGAACTTTTATTTTTATCTTATTATTTATTCTTGACTCCTTTAAAGTGTAAGCTGCCTGGAGTCATTTGGAATCAAGCAGCCTCTTGTTTCTTTTTTCATTTATTTAACCTTCTTAACATACACAATTAACAAAAACAATCTTTAATAAAAAAAAAATTAAAAATAGAAGAGAGACAACTCCAAGCAAATTAAATAAAGCTTTGGTTTCTAGTTCAGCAAGCGGCCTTCAAGTTTAATAAGATAAATAAAGTGGAATGCGTTAAAAAGATCTTCAGAGTTGATTCCCGGTTGATTTGTTAGTAGATTAAGTCCACAAAGGTTAAATATGTCAATGAAAACTCAATCCTCCAGGCCAAAAGTATCTAAAAAAAGGTTAAATCCTGGCAGCTGGACCAAAATTTGTTAATCTGAGACGTTTTGATACTCATCCAAGTAACTTCACCAGTCAAAATAAGATACAAAGGTTAAGTGTGCATGACTGTATTTAAAAAAAGAGGAAGTACCTGTTTAAGCCAAACACACACATACATATAAATACAAAGGAGAAACCAAATCAAACACCTTGCAAAGATAGTTTATCTATCATTAAAAAAGAAAAGATTGGATGGGTATCCCCCACCTGTGAAAAGTCTCCACTTCAGGTATCAGAAAGTTTTACATTCCAGGTGGAAGGAACCAGATTAAAATTAACCTACAGACCATCCTACTTAAGGAGGTTCTTATGGGAACAGGCATTTTTTTCAGCTACTCTGAAGTGAGGTCTGTAAAGGGATATTAGATTAGATTAACAGAGTTGGAACTGACCTCATAGGTCACCTAGTCCAACCCCCCACCCAAGCAGGAGACCCTACACCATTTCTGACAAACGGCAGTCCAATCTCTTCTTGAAAATCAAGTGATGAAGCTCCCACAACGTCCGAAGGCAAGCTGTTCCACTGGTTGATTGTTCTCACTGTCAGAAAAATTCTCCTCACTTTCACGTTAAATCTTTCCCTGTTCCGTTTCCATCCATTATTCCTTGTCTGACCTTCAGGTGCCTTGGAAAATAGCTTGACCCCTTCCTCTCTGTCTCAGCCCCTCAAATATTGGAACACTGCTATCATGTCTCCCCTGGTCCTCCTCTTCACTAGCCAAGCCCAGTTCCTGTAACCATTCTTCATATGTTTTAGTCTCCAGTCCCCTAATCATCCTGGTTGTTCTTCTCTGCACTTTTTCTAGAGCCTCAACATCTTTTTTATAGTGTGGTGACCAAAACTGGATGCATGATTAAAGCATGAAATCCAGAGAAGATTTAGAAAAAGAGCAGGCAATAGGAAAGGAATTTTGACAGCAATTGAACTTCAGTTTTTGCCCCCAGGGAAGAACAATTCTCATTTTTCTGGCTCTTTCGGGTTGGGCACCATGCCTGATAGCAGAATGATGTATTATTGAGTTGACATAACTTGGCTCTGGAATGATTCAATTTCTGTGAAATGGGCTTAGGATTCTACATGCAGATTTAGTTCTATTAATTTTGTTCTTTTTTTTTTTTTTACTAATTGCATAATCCCCTTAAACTGAGGGAAAGCTTTCTCCCTCGTTGCTGTTAATAAATTATAATAAAGGAGTCCCATTTTCTGTGGATCCAAGAGTGGACTGTTTCAACTACCTTCAGTATTGCCTATGATTCCTATTTATAGCTTCAAAAATGTCTAAAGCAGATTCTAGTAACCTCTATGTCATTCACTTTCACTTCCCTCTCTTATAAATGCTGTTTCCCACTTGAATTTAAAATATTTTAAGAAGTCCTATCCAGTGCCAGTATCATTTCAAATAACTTTAAATTGGCCTGATACACATTTTACCTTTGAAAGGCAAAAATATGAAAATAGTCACAGAAGTCTAAAATGGCTTTGAAAATGAAGTGGAGTGGTATAATGCTATTTCATATCAAGAACATCCTGGGGGATAAAGAGTCTGTTACATCTGCAAAAAATGCTGCTCACTAGGATATTGAAGTGGTTTAGAATGGACACAGTTCATGATTATCTCTATGGAGCCAATTTTGTGTTTAAAGATAATAGTCCACCCACATCTTAAGCGCTTGAAAACTAAATACTATATGCTAAATGCTATAGGACACAGATAGCTTCCAGCTCCGTTTTTAGAGTTCAGTATCAATTAGAAAAAGTATTTTGACATATCTATAATAGAACAGCTGTGTGGATTGAAATATTAAATGAAGTAATGAAAGTATTATATCAAACTCTGAAGACTGAAGGACATGTGAGAAGTTGAGTAAAGGTCTGTTGGATTTAGTGAATATATCATTTGTCTTTTGGAGCCTATTGATAAGAACAATAGCATGTGAACTGTACTTAATCATTTCATATATTAACCCAACAATGAAAAACTGTTTTAAGATTCTATAAAGATAACACATTAGAGCTGCCAGCTATCATTCCATCAGAACAAGGACAAGATTTTGAAAATTAATGTATTAAGACAAATGTTAAATTTATGCTAAATGTTCCTACCATTAAAGAAATTTTAACTCATGTACCACTTCTTATATCCCCAGGGTGATCAGAGTAATTTAACAGAACTCTGTTACATGTATTGAAAAGCATAGAATCTTAACAATGTGTCAATGGAATTTATATTAGCTCATTTAGTTCATTTTTATAATTGTGCTAAAATAATGCAAATGGATGTTTTCTTAAGTGACTTTGAAAGCATTAGGCATATTTAAAAATATAGAAAGTGGCAGGTGAAGTTCTAAACCTATGAAGCCGTGGATCAACTTCCCAATCTTCCCACATATAAAATCTGGTATGAAGGACCTGTTAATACCATCTGAATCAATTATTTATTGCACATAGGTCTACTTAAAAGGTTATTTGATGAAGGAAACCAAAAAGTTTCCATCATCATGTGGAATATAAAACTGATTACAGTAAAACTAAAACCAGGACAAGATTTGATTTTTACAAACTGATTACAAACTGTTTACCATGATTTTGACTGAAAGGCTGAAGATCATTTTACAGGATTTTACTCGTGAAGATCAGGTTTTTACCTAAAAGACAACCATGAAATAATATTTGGGTATTCTGGAGTAGAGGTAATCCTCGACTTATTATCATAATTGAGCCCAAAATTTGTGTTAATGAGACAGTTGTTGAGTGAATTTTCCCCATTTTACAACCTCTCTTGCCACAATTGTTAAGTGAATCACTGCAGTTGTTAAGTTAGTAACACAGTTATTAAGTGAATCTGGCTTCTCCATTGACTTTGCTTCTCAGAAGGTTGCAAAAGTGATGAAGTGACTCCGAAACACTGCAACCATCATAATTATGAGTCAGTTGCCAAGTATCTGAATTTTGATCACGTGACCACTGGGATGCTGCAATGGTCATAAGTGTAAAAAATGGTCATAGGTCACTTTCGAGAGCACCTTTGGCAATTTGAACAGAATGTTTTTGTTTATGGGTAAATTTAATTTATACTTCTCATAAAGCACAAATAATTGTTAATGGACAACTAATAAAAACTTGTGAGATTCAAAAAGAACAAGCCAAGCATGTCCATTATCTCTGTTTTTATTCATTTTTGTTCTTGAAGTATTGGACACAGAATAAAACCAGATCAAAAAAATTGTTTTTTAAAAAAATTATAAGTTAGGAATATTTGTGGATGACTTGGTATTTATTTTAAGAGACCCAGTAGAGAGAGGAGAAGCATTAATGGGAAAAATAAAAGACTGGTATATAAACAGATTTCAAGATTAATAATCAGATTTTTTTTTAATTAACAAAATATGAAATTACAAAATCAAATAGAAGTACAGAGTAAATTGATTTTAAGATTGAGAAAAAGTAAAGTACTTTTTTAATTGTATATTATTTCATAATGTTGTATAATTTCAAAGTAATTATGTTAAAACATGGGTTGAAATTAAAAAGGGCGTGTTAAGATGGGACAAATTAAAATTACCAAATTGGGGAGAATTTCTGTAATAAAAATGAATATTTTATGAAAAATGATGTT